>JARKIF010000095.1:0-121240 GCA_029378245.1 Roridomyces roridus
ACGTGCGTTTTGGATAGGTCAGATCCACTCTGCTATAAGTACAAGACAAAGGTTTTCTTGGCACAGACGAATTTCGTCTTGGACAGAAAACACCAAAGACGACGCATCTGGAAATCGTTTAAACAAAGGATGGATTACAATTTTGAGGGGGAAATGAAAGCTCAGTGAACAAATAGCCGTCCTCGTCCTGCTCGACGGGCTCGGTTTCGGGAACCGTGGGCTTCGCGGACACCGTCCGACCCAACTTCTTCTCCCCGTGATCCCTCCAATACGTTCCAAGTTCTTTGTACAGCGCCTCCCAGCGCGCCTCGTTCTAGTTCTTGACGGCTGCAAGCTAATCACTTTCGCCCCGTGGTGTCTGGGCGCTCAGAGACGACGAGCTCCGAGTCGCCGGTCTTCCGGAACTGGGTGAAGACTTTGGTCGAGCTTTGAGATGCTTCGGCAAGCCTGGGAAAAATGAGCCGGCAGAATATAGACTTGCATAGCACTGACCGGGCGCGACTGGCGGAGGACCATAGTGAATAAAATGAAACGACGCGGCCGTGATTGCGTTTGCGTGCTTGGGCCAGTCATACGTCAATTTACTTACCACTCTGCGGTAAAAGTCAGTCATTATTATGAGCGTGGCGGCTGCGAAGCACGACGGCGGGAGAAAGCACGCCATGCGGAAGTCGAAAGCAAACAGTTGTCCGTCTGCTGCCCTTCTGCGAAAGTGGTTGGGTCTAATGTCGCACGGGCAGAGGAACAAGCCGTCTGCGGCTTCGGAGACGATGTCGACGCGGCGGCGGCGGTCTCTCTTGAGTTTGAGGATCTGAAACTACCATTTGATAACGAATATGGCAGACAGGGGTGGTACTTACGATATTGATCTGGTTCTGCAAGTCCTCGATGGAGTTGTAGCGAGCTAGCCGGCCGTCAATCCAGAAGAACGACAGGGTGTCGATGTAGCCAGCCCCGACGTGCCCGGGTGTAAGATCCGGTCCACGGACAGCAATGAGTCTCTGCACGGCCTGAGCCACGTCTTTGATATCACGCGCTGTACATTTGCAATCGTCGCCCTCGATGTACTCCATAATGATGTAGCCCATTCCCTGCGACCGGAAGGCATCAAAGACACGAGGGATTTGCACCACAGAGGAGCCAGGAGTATAGTCTACGGGGTTGCAACAATCTTTTGCGAGGCAGATATTCGCGCATCCGGGCATGTGGGCGTGCGCTAACCTCAAGTGCGCTGACTATAAGAATGGGACGACGAGGCAGAAGTTTGGGCCAAGGAAGGCGCTTGTTGGGTCGTGAGTGTATTTCTCATTTTTTTGGGTGCTTGCTGATGTCCCGTTTGAAGTAAACTCGTCCATCGTACTCGCAAGCCGGCTTTGGAAGATATTTGGGCGCCTTGCTGTGATTCTCAAAAATGCGTGGATACGGTCCGGGATATGTTGATGAACGCGATGATGAAGACCAAGCGTTGAATTGGGACGATGAACTAGAATGATTCTTGTGCTCTTTGTATTATTCCCGAACTGGGAGGCGCCGAAAAAAACAGCGGCAGTCCCTTCCCGCCCAGACTAGTTATCGGCACGAGAATACCTGCGTAAAGTGAACGAACGGGGTCGTTCCCCGACGGCGAGAAGGTGAAGTTGGCAACGAGCTCGGAGAGGATGACTTGTGTCTCCGAAATGCTGGCGCACTTTCAACATGCTGCATCGAACCAGAAATTGAACATACCCGAAGCGCCAGCCAAGCATGTATTAAATGGGCATTTGGATATTGTTCTGAGATAAAACACTCACACAGACGCGGTACCCTCCCGCAAAGGTCATCCTGCGACTTTAAATTGCTGTGGAGAAATAAAACGAAACTTACAAGTGAGCATAAGGACCCAACGCCTGTCCTTTACAGGGATCACCATCTATCCACCGAGACGGCTTGAATTCATGGGCATCATCTCCCCAGAGCGACTCCAATATAAACTCGATCAAAATTCAACTCGGAATACAATAAGGCATTCAACTTGCCTTCGATACGAAGCAATAGCAACAGCAACGAACTGGCCTTTTCGAACCGGCAGCTGATTGATACGTTCTCCAGACGCGGTGATGATCTCCTCCGCCAGTGAAATAACCATAACCTTCTCGGCGACGCGTTCGAGGTACTGCGGCTGGATATAGACACAATGTTTCTTTGATCAGGGCGTTGAGCAAGGGCATCGAGTCGTAGTCCATTTGACGGTTGTTGCGATGATTGAATTCGAATATTTCGGCGCGCAGGTTTTCTTGGTATGGAGGATCTTTTGCAAGTTCGTGGAGGCACCAGGCGAGTGCGTCTGCCTGGAAGTTCATGTTAGATATCCATGGAGGAGAAAGGCACAATGTATACACTGGTATCCTGCCCGCCCAAAAGAATGACGCGAATCTGCTCTGCGAGTTCAGTAGCCGAGATTTTCGTCTTGCGCTGTTCGTAAAGACTCTTGACTGGTTCAATGAGCTCACAGCCTGGATAATGGGAATTTTACTCAACTCAGAATACCGAGTATGTCGTTGTCTTGTTCCTCCCATCTTGTCCTTGACGGAGCGAAACCGTTGCAAAGCGCGGAATGCGGTTGTAGGCAGACGGACGGCTTGCCGGAGGATGAAGGTCGGGATCCACGGGAGGAGAGCATCAGCCATGCCGTTCGACGATGGCAAGTGGACGTCGGCGCGCCTTCCGTTTATTGTTCACGGATCGTTTACCGGCGTTGGGCGAGAGTTCGGAGGCTTCCATTTGGCTTGAGAAGCGGGCTGTGGGGTTGGTGGACCGTGGAAGTTGGAAAGAAGATGCGGCCGCGGAGTGATTGATTGATGATTCCTTCAGATGGAAATCTTTTAAATTCTGCCCACCTGCGCAGCACAGATGCCGACGGTGTAAGTACACGGACGCGCATGTATCACATCGTTGACGATTGGGCCAAGTTTAAGGGGCAGCTGGCAGCAGTCCACCAACTTTGTTTCTTCAACTCGTCGTAGTTACCGAATCAAAGAGGGCTCACGGCTCCGTTCCGACCTTCCTTTTCGGACTTGCGATTCTTGATCGATCCTTG
Organism: Roridomyces roridus; assembly: GCA_029378245.1. Classification (NCBI taxonomy): domain Eukaryota; kingdom Fungi; phylum Basidiomycota; class Agaricomycetes; order Agaricales; family Mycenaceae; genus Roridomyces; species Roridomyces roridus. Next base: position 3,077 of record JARKIF010000095.1, read on the forward strand.
ATCCGACGCAGGCGCCCAACGGAACTGCTTGCGGCGTGGGAGCCGAGAAGAAGATCGGATGTCGATAACATCTTTTCCTTGAACAACCATATTGCTTTTCATGTTGGGCTGTTTGAACGCGTCTGGGTCGGAGCTGAGCCAGGGGAATGCACCTGACGTCCTGAAGTGCGCAAACGGCGCCTTCCATGATATGCACCGTCGGGCATGATTCGGGGTATGTGGTTTTCGGCCAGGCGACTTGGTATTGACCACAGAGTAACCAGAAGCGTCAGGTTCAGAATGCGCAAATGAGACGGCCGAGTCGTCCCGATGTACCGCGAAGGAAGGATACCAGAGTCGAGGATAGTCGAGCTCCATCGTCGGCGAGCAGGGTAGAGTATGAGCCTGTGGGCAGCGGCGACAACGAGTCCTTGGTACTCTGAATTCTTGAATAGTCAGGGTTTACAACCTTACAGCATCATGATCAATCAAACGCGTCAAACCAACGCCAAACGATCGCCTCTCTCTCCTTCCACCATCATCTCATCCACGCGACTTCTTCCCATCCTGCGCTCGACCACTGCCTCCAGTACGTGCTTCTCTCTCCCCGCCCTGTTCCCGACAGCTTGACATCTCGCCCAGTCTCCCCGCTCTTGACGTTCCACATTCCTCGCCCGACCTGCACCGCCGAGTACGCGTTTCTCCCTACACCTCCTCACCAGCTTGACACCTCGCCCAGGCCTCACGATGCAAAGCGCCATGATCAAAGGCACCTCACACTACGTCCATAGCCCCCACTTCAAGCTCTCCCTCACCCCGGTACCGCCGGAAGACCTTGAGACGGCGGGTCATCCCTCAGACTTAACACGGGCGTGGTATATACGCCAGGGTGTGCATCCCTGGCCGTCCTGTCATGGCGCGGTTTCAGCTAACGCACTGCGACCCCAGGGCGTGAGTTGGCGGCCTCGAGGCTCACCGCCAGCATTAAGAGGGCGGGATGGGAGCCAGCATTGGAAACTGTAAGTCTTCCCGTCGTTGCCTCGGCTCGATCAACCTCACGCGTCATTCTAAAGACTATGTCGCAAGTTATCCTGACGGAAAAGATGATGACGGCTGTCTGGCGGCGAGCCACGCTCAACGGACATCCCGCCGCTGTCGCCAACGCCAAGGACAACCTCAATTCTTTCTATTGCTATGTGGGCGCCTTGTCGTCGTCCGGCCTCGACCCGCGCCTTCGGATTCTGGATCAGTTATTCGATTCTCTCATCAAGGTTGCCCTCGCCGCTCGGAAGGCCTACTTGTCAGTTTGACTGTTGCCCGTTCCTGCGGTGAACTGATCTGTCATCCAGCGGAGCGAAGTATCGGGTCAGAGAACCCAAACTCGACGACCAGAATCCCGGTTCGTACTCTGTTTACTCCTCAGGCCCGCCCAGTCTCACCTTTGGTCATAGTTTGCATTTCTATGCGCCACCTTGCCAAGGTTCAGCGCCTCTCAGACACTCAAGGAACCGGGGTGGGTACACGCGAGGGGAGCGAAGAGGAGGAGTCGGAGGAGAGCGGGTCAGCGCAAAAGAGCTCGCTTGAGGTGCGTGGACACTCAGGCTGTCTCGTACTCTTTGATTGCTGACCCTGTTTGCTTGAAGGCTCTGGCCTTTGTCGCCGCGATCTCTTTAAAGCTAGAGTTGCAAATGAATGGTGCGTTAGGTTCCGCCCAATCTTCACGCGATCGAGCACTTATTTGCGTGCAGGGGCTGGGCCTTCCTCCCTTCCTCCTGTGTGTTGCCTGATATCGCTACCGATTTCTACTGCTCACTTGCTTCCGCAGACGCCTTACCCGACGACTCCTCGCTATATGGTCCATGCTAATCGTTTCTCAAAGACGGAACCACAAGGCACCTCACCCGCGTCTTCTTCTGCCGAAACGCCGTGGAGCCAGAAGAGCTGGAACTCTGGTTCGTCTTGTATCACGATCCGCTCGACTTGTGCTCACTTTTGGCCAGATCATGTCTCACCGCTGCGTCTGCCAGTGAGGGATGACGACGAGGATGTGTTTATGTAGGCGGTATGTGTGGAACTAGCTCTTTGGGACGCGACTGATTTGTCTTTAGGGTGGACTGGTGCGGTGGCGAAGCGTCGAGAGTAGAAGCCTCGCGTGGCATTTTCTTGGATGGCAAATTTGTAGCATGAATTGTATATGGATTTGTATTGCTTCTGGATGTATGGATTATTACTCTTTCATTTTCTCCATATCTTGTGGCGTCCAAATCGTCGGTGAAGAAATGCAAAAATCGGAGTGGTGGCAACAACGGACAACAAACCTTCTTGCTTGCCAGTGCTATGCCCGGATATTCGACTTTTTCTTCAGCCCGAGGCAGGGGTTGGCGCGTTTGAGAGCCGACTTGGAGGAACGACACGGCCATGACCTTCAAGACCTTGTCCCAGTCGAGGAAAAATTGGACGATCACGAAATGAAAAGACAGCTTCGCTCCAAGATCATCGGCTCTACCTTGTTGGAGTTCAACTATTGGGGGCAGTCCAGGATGGTAGGAATGCCACACAGTGAGTTTCAGCTCGTCATCCGAAGTGAATGGCACCGTTGACCGATGCCGCTTAGATTACAAATGCAAGTACAAGTCATCCCTCGATGCAATGCCGCTTTGGTCCTCGACGATTCGAATTCAAGCTTACTGCGAATGCCTGGGCGCTGGATGCAACGTTGTTGGACCGTCAGGAGGGAGGAATGCGAAGCAGTCGTGACCACCCACGCGAGCCACCGAACTTTTGTAAAGAAGAGTGGTCGCAATGTTCGCTTTTTTTAAGTCACTGGCGGTCTGTGCCGTGAATGGTGTGTACGTCCTCACCGCAACTTTGCTGCTCGAGCTAATGCCATGAAGTGCTGCCCGTTTTCGACGACCCAGTGTCAGAAACGGAATGGGTCGGCATCTTTTGTCCGCCCTTCCCGCATTCAAGCCGCCGGAGGCGGACATCCCAGTGTATTTACATCTTGAGGTTTTTTCGGATAATAGTGCGGGCATTCTTCATTTTGTCTTTCAGCGCTGACTGTCTCAACAGGCCTGTTTCACGTCGCGTCCCATGGTACTACTAGTATGGCACTGAAGTACTGCAATCGCCCGCCGAATATCGACGAATCAGAAGTCGACCAGGCCTGCGACGCACGGAGATCGTCTGCACCGCGCGTGGTTGCCTTCGACTTCTCCAACGCCATGTATTTGCTCTCTCGTCTGCTTGAGCTGTTTCAGCTGACATACTTGTCAGGCGCGGCGCGACAATCGAAAAGGAACAACGACCCTCCGGGCATCTGCTTTCCGCCATTCGATCTTCCACTTTGCCTCCGACGCGTCTGAACGCCAAGAGAAGATTGCAGCTTCACCAAGTAACGGGCCTGTAAATGCCCAGTCGCCCCCTACAAGGTGAATTTTGCGCTCCTCATCGATAGTGCACAATTGACCGATGGCTTGAAGCACCCCAGCTGTTATACATGAGCAGTCTCAGTCCTCATGTTTCCCTTGTATGGTGTGTACTTTTTTCTCGACCCTACGCCGCGGATTAAAGTAATTACAGATCTGGGCGCAATGCTGGTTCGGGGTGGTCCAAGGATCCAACTCGAGCTTTCAATGGCCAGTCGAGACAACGCACGTTCTGCACATATCATCCGACGGGTTTGCCCGCGTTTTGCCAAACCACGGTGGTCTGCACTTTGAATCAGTTGTCACTGTTAGTTTTGTCCCATCTCCTCCGTTCGTGACATGCTGACCTGGACGCGACTTTTGCAGACAATTCGCGCCAATAACGCCGATTCCCTCAAGGATAACCACTCTGGTCTTCGACACGTCAACATGGCTCACCTTGGCTGTCAACGAGTCGTAGATGGATTTAACTTGGCTGCTCATCTTCACTGGGAATGCAGGAGATCATTGTCGAGCGTGCTGCTTTCGGCCCTCGCGACGTACACCGCAAGGCCATTTGCTCGCGCAAGGTACGTTTTGGCTTTCGGACTTTGGCGTTAATCTGACGAGACGACTAGTCCCATCTGCTCTGGGCTTGTCAAGGTCTTCGTTTGCTGGAAAACTCGCATTGTGGATGGTTCGTCCGTCGTCTATTGTTTTACTCGTGGCCGTCTAATGCAGGTGCATCAGGCCAATGCTTTTTTTTGTCGTCAAGCAGCAGATGGAAAATTGGTTCCACAGTGCTCGTCGTTACCTGGCTGCCGCGCCTTGCCGGTTATGTCAATGGATATATTGGAATTGCGCTTGAGGTACGCACTTCTGGTATTTGTGCATATTCTGCTACTCAATATGGAATGGAGCCTCGGGCTTGAGGTCGGAGGAGTAAGTTCTTCCTCCACTGGCTCGAGTTCGTGGCTGAACTTCATTGGCAGGGCCCTCCAGAATGCATATGGTTTCAGATCGCATATTGCTGCACATAAGTACCGCTTGGCACGAGATCGACTCGAGAGAAACGGTAGGCTCATATTACATGAATCTGGAATCACGCTCAACGGCATTGAATATAGGGCAACACTCCCTCTAGCGCAAAGTCGCAACTCGACAGGTCGTGGCGGCGTCTCGCGCACGGCTTCTGTCATCCTTCGGAACTTGCTACCTGCGCTACGACTTGAGCAGACTCTGATAATCACGTGACTACAGACAGACGAAGAATTGCGAGCAGCAGCACGAGACGTTTGTCCACACCTCGGTCGTCAAGCGATGCGTGTAACTGGGCCCGACCAATGCCATCCCGTCGCGCCGGATCTTGCCAAGCAAGTTCCTTTCCGTCCCGAATAACGAATGCTTTCTCTCGTTACATGGCCAGCAAAAAGTATCTACGGCCTTCAAACGTGGGCTCATGCAGCGTCTTCGTGAAGGCGCGGGGATGGGCGATTTGGACTCGAGCGCCAAGGAGAAGGAGATCAAGGAGGTGACGCGAAAGAAGAAGACACTCAGGAAGTCACGCATGTCGAGGAGGGAATCAAGGCGGTCGTCGAGGGTGGTGCAGGACAGTCCGGTCTGGACCAATCCCTGTCGATGCAGCTTTGGCTAAGCAAGGCGTGGTAGAGGTCGGTTTTGTCCCTCTTTCAATCGTCATCTGACGTTTTCCTGCAGCCTTGCAAAACGCCGACCCGTGTTAGTTCTCTGGAATCATCAAGTTGGAGGACATAGTCGGGTTTGTTTCCTCTTTGTTACTCACCACCCTGTCTGACTCTTCCTCTAGAACTCGACTAGGATGAATTCGCCCCCAGGATGCTCACGGGGATCTCTACATCTTCAAGGGACCGTCTGAATACCGCACTATCTCAGAGGCTCCAGCTTCTTTTGTTGCCGCAACGCGCCTCCGGCTTCCCGACCGCGAGCCCAGTGCAGACGGTCCTGGACCACGAATCGAGCCCGACCCTCGGCGTCAAGTGAAGGAACCCACGCCGACACTTGTAGCCCGCATTGTCCTTCCTACGAGGCATCTGCACGTCGTCGTCCACTTGCGCTGCCCCGAGGCGATCTTACTCAAACGTTAGAGCTAAGACTGCACCTTCTGGAACGCCCGCGAGCGTAATATTAATAAAGGTTGGCCCACATCCATTGCGCAAACGATATACCTGTCGGCTGACGACCTCGATCCAGATTCTGTGCCACCAAACGGCGTGTTCCTAAGATTGGATTCGCGCTCGGCCATCGGTTTACGGGCATCCTTATCTACAGTCGTGTGTTGTGGAACGAATAAGTACACATTTCTTTATCTTCTCGATGTCTCTTCCATCCAGTGTCGCGAATAATGGGGTGGATTGGCAGCGCAGGTTGTGTTGCTACTTTGAGATGCCTCGGCGCAATCAGTCGCTTAGTGGATTTGCAATCTGTGGGAAGTCTGTCTGCGTTCCGCGGAAGCTTTTGACAATTCGATGGCTTTCGATGGCGAATTCGAGAGAATTTGAGCTGATTCGAGTCGGAAGAAAGGAGCCAGGATCGCACATTCTATCATTCCGCCGTGTCAGATTCCGGACCACATTTGCGTCCCACATACATCTGCGCAGAAAAATCAAATAAAAAGAATACATGCTAGCGAGAGTCGGGGGATTCAAAAAATATATGTTGCCCCACACCCCTATGCCCGAAGGGCGCCTGATGTAGTTGATACCTTAGGGATTCGAACCCCAGTCCCTCAAGGAGGTTCGGTCTCAGGGCGGGAAAACGCTGTTTACCACTGAGCCAAGGTAGCTGGCGAAGGGTCCTGACCGATCCTTGGTGGATTATGCATTCCTGGGACTCTGGTACGCAATGCGAGTTGGCACTGCGAGGACGTCGATTAATTAATTCCATCCATTTTGGGCCTGCAATTTCTGATTGGCGTCGCGTCCTAGCCGACCGACCCCGCCGATTCTGAGATATATGACCCTTGCAGCTGCGCCTCGGGAAGGTTCATTGCAACAAGTAAGTCCTGGTAGTAGGAATGAGCAGACTGGAGCCAGAAAGCTTGAATCCTCGGCGTACATACCACCAAACAACGCGACATCTCTCTTCTCGACCACCATGTCCGAGTCCGACGCAGTGTTAAGCTGGGTCCAAGCACCACAACCGGCCTTGTACGCGAACGAAATCGATCTCAGGATGAAGCTGGATGACTACCTCCGTGGCGAGATTCAGATTCATGTCCGCACCTCCAAGTCCTTCGTCGTTTCTCCTCCTCCGCTCGAATATGATGCGTGGAACATGGCGCTGTACCAAGTGGGAAGAAAGAGGTATCTCGTGGAGAACAGAGGTCTTTCCCTTCCTCTATTGCAGTCAGGCTGTTACTTGAACGGAGTTCCAGGACGTGGTGCAGCCCCGTTTGGTTATGCCCTAGCCTTTGAGGAAGCCTCGGGCGGTCTCGACGGCGTTCCCGACCGCGGCCTGTCTGGCGTGCGTTTCTATGTACCTCGTTCTTTTTGCGCGTCACGCTTATCCACATCCCCAGCTTCTCCAAGGTATCATCATGACCGAGACGATGCTGGATGAAATCATGGGCAGAATGTCCTACGCGGGGAGAAACTTGGCACCGTCTTCGTGCCCAGTCGCACCGCCCTTCTACCAGCTCCTCGGTGCGCTCTGCATCGCCAATGGGGTCGAGGCGGTAACCAAGTGGATGGTCGAGACGTTGACGCCCCTCATTGAGTTTGGCATCAACGCTCGGAATATGTACGTCTCCGCCAAAGAGGCTCAGCAAGAGGCGAGGAACCCGAAGAAGGACAAGGAGCGGTGCGCCTTTCTTCATCAAGTCTTTTCGTCGCCCATGACTAACCGTCGCCTCAGGTCCCGCAAGCCTGTTTCCCAGCAGCATGTCAGTAAAGCCGAGGCTCATGAAATCAGAAAAGGTCAGGACATTCCCTCATATTCGCTCATCACAAGTCTCACCTCTGTCTCATTCCGTAGACTTGAAGTTCATCAGGGCGGTCTACGAGTTGGTCCACGGATCCCAGGGCGATACTAAATTCCCCACCGACTCGAATGATGACGTTACTCTGTATAGTTTGGAAGAGGCGTTGCCAGAGGACGAAGAGATGGATGGCCCTGACGCTCGGCAGTGGGGCGACGTTGATGTATGTCGCCTCTTACCACCATATTCATGACAACTGACACGACGCATAGAACGATAGTGTGCGCTCGTCGATGGCAAGTCCGCGGAGGGCCCGCGTATGTCGTCTTCTCGCCCGTGATTCCTCAAATCTCACCTGTGTATGTAGATTGAAGACGACGAAAGCTCGGTCGCGTCCTTGCCCAGACCCACTCGTATGTCGGCAACGTTGCTTGCCGTTCCCTGTCCAATAATGGTTTGTCAGCACCTTCGTCGTGTGCGCCCGGCTTACTGATCCTTTTTTGGCAGGTACCACCTTCTAATAACCAAGGGCGCCAGCCAGCCGTCGTTTCTGCACAGTTGGAGGACCGTACGATGGGAGAGGACAAGGGGATGCGAACGGAGGGAGACAGCTGTCTTGGTGATGAATCCAATTTCGCCGTGTGTCACCTTTTCTCATCTTTGATGTTTCAGAACTAAAGCCCACGCGCAGGACGATGATATTGGTTCCGTGTCTACCGGGTTTTCCCGTACTACTCCGACGCGGCGGCATGTACGTTGACCGACCCATCTCTGTCTCTCACTTGCTAATTTATTCACAGGGCGCAACCTTTACGCCGTCCTCCTCGACGCCCAGCCCGTTCTCCCAACGGAGCTGCAACATCGCAGATACGGACAACCAGTCGGAAGCATCATCCAAGCCTCGGCTAGCCAGCTTCTCGGATGCAAGTACTCCACGCCCAGCTCTATCCGCGCAAAACCCTCATTTAATCGGTGCGCCTCTCTCTTACATGTTGGATAGCTGCTAAACACATTTTCCGCAGATGATGGACCGCCCAGCGTCGTCTTGTCGGACCCTCTGTTCGTGCCATACGACCATGGCCTTGTTTTGTTCCGCAGCGTGGAGGAGGCATACGGGGTACGTGCTCGGCTTTCTCAATTTGGATACAATTCTCATACTACGTTTATAGATCTCCGCTTCTCATGCCACTACGGCAAATGGTACGACTCAGTTATTCTTTTCCGTTCAATACACTGGATGTCGGACAGGATTGGCGCCGGCGGCAGAGATTGCCATGGGCTCCCCGAAGAGTCCTCGTGCCAGAGGTGTCCAGCGGCGGAGGCTTGACGTCGATAACTTTTCTCCCCGCGGGTCCTCGTGTTCCTGGACTCTATTGCGTTCTAGCAGGATCCAACTCCCTCCCTCCAAACCAACTCTCTTTTGATACCTCTTTTCGCCTCTCTACAGAATTATTCCGCTCCACATCATTCAAAGCGATACCCACATACACGAGATACCTACAAGCACGATAGATTCAAATTACGGTTAGATTTGTAGAATTACCATTAGATCATGTACCCCAGTATCAACCCCCAATGTAGCGAACTTCTTCTCGTTTCACAACCTCTGAAATAATGGGAATGTGTGCTGGTGTCGCGTCGATTCACATTGATAAGCGTGCACGTGATCGCGCATCTTCTCTTCCACCGTCATCTTCCTTTCAACGGCGCACGATATCCAACCATTGGCCTCGGACGATTCCATCCGGCGCATTCGCCCACTCCGGACTCTTAAATCGAGGAAGGTCTTGATATCTCGACCTCTGCATTTTTTCTCGAGTCTTGACTCGACAAATTGGTCACTTCCGATTACCACTTGAAATGGTTGCAAAGTGGGGGTGTTTGAGACAGTTGTAAGTCTTGTCCTAAGGGTATTGTACCGATGGTCCTCATGGCTCGATAGAACGAATGTCAAGTCGTCGTTGCCGGTTCTCATCTCGACCCACAGCTTCGCCAACTTACCTCAGTGCCGCGGCGACAACGAGACTCGACCTTCAAAGCCAGCACCAGTCCAACACACGGACTCTCGTGCCATGCCCACGACAGTCCCTTCTTTTTCACGCCGCCGCCCGAACGACGAGCACCACTCACTGCTCAATCAGTGCTCACGAGCCCAAATTATTTTCAAGCCGGCTACCGGGCCCAGAATCGTTAGCCACCGCACCAGCTCTGAGCTGCAAGAGTGCTACTTAGATGTCTGGATGGTGCGTTGTCCAGACACGTCACCACAATTTTTCCCTGATTTCGAATCGGTCGCAGACTATTGCAATCCTCCATTCGCTCTAGGACCCGTTGCACACTCCTCCTCGGCACCGCCCTCTCTCTTGTCTGGGCTCCTATGAAGTTTTGGAGACGATTATGGTCAGCATCTACGCCATTGCATTCTTTATGAGAAGCTGACCTGACCCTCAAAGACGATTCTCGACATCTCCCCCCCCCCCCCCCCTCGCGTCAATGAGACCGATGCACCCCCGACACTGCTCTTCACCACCAACGAGTCGTGGAACGCTTTTGCCTTTGGGGTCACCGTATTCAGTCGGAAGTGCGGGTGATTTAGGTTTGATGAGATTGTATGGGGCATCCGGAGCGCATGTGTACGCAAGGCAAGCGCCGCGAGAGATGAGCACGATTTGGGACGTTTCGGCGTCGGATTCGTGGTGTGTATCCATTCTCACCCAATAGCTGTGTTCTGCTCAAAAAGGTTTCAGGAATTTCTTGATCGTTTGGAACCATTGTCGTGGCGTAGTCGCTGCTGGATAACCCTTGAAGGCCTGTATTTGATTCTTCAGGTTTTTTTTTCGTCTATTGATTTCCTGCTCAGAGGTCCACGCTCGGTACTCTTGCTCATCATGGGCGCTGCTCATCATCCGGGCACCTCACGGGCAAGCAATGATGCCGCGTTTTGGGAACAGCTCAGGAGACATCAGGATGTAGTTACCAGCGCTTGATTCCTTGACGAGGGCCGAGGACGGGGATAAGGTACGTTTCTTGCAGCCGCAGCCTTTGACTTTTTACCGACCCTTTTAGCTAGGTACCATCGAGTTGTGGATGGGTGTAACGACCGCTTGTGCCTATTCAGGAGACGCGTGCGTTTTCTCACTGTGCTTAACCTTCCTCCTTCCGACGCGACAGCAGGTTATATTCATTGCATCCGGCACTCACCCCTCGGGGCCTGCTAGCCAAGGTGTATACAAAACTAGCGGGATTTCACCAGTCTGAGGGCGTTATCCGTTGGCTCCTTGGGAACATCGCCTTTCAAGGCCTGGATTGCCGCCGCCGTCACCGCCTGGCCAGACTTATGCTTGTTACACGCTGGGTCGTCAGCTCGACCCCTTGTCGCTCCGGTGCTCCAGCGTACGTCCTGTTTCTTCAATTCCGACATCTGTTGACATCCATGTCCAGATCGACATCTTTGTGCGGACTTATCTCCCGCGCTGTTTGGGTGGTACTGGTACAATGTCTCGTACTCATCAGATTTGGGCTCGTGGAGGTGCTGGGGCTGAGGCGCTAGCGAAACCTCCTCACTTCGCCCCCTGCACAAAATGACCAAACCGGAAAGCAGTTTTCCAAATTGGCAGGAGCGGCACAGGCCTGAGATGGTCTGGCGTCCTCCATTTGAGGATAATCACCCTGTCTTGCGAGTGATAAGTGAGTATTTCAATCGCTCTTCGGACTCGATAGCTCTGAGGCTCACGGTGGTGCTCAGGGCCGACAAGGCAAAGCGACTTTGCTGTCAGTGACAGCTTACGGTCCGTTTGAGCCGATCTCGGGCTTTCTCGAGTAACGCGCATGAGCCTCGTGAACGATCATCACAAGGCAAGTGTACTTCCTCCTTGTAACAACGATCTTTGTCTGACCAACAAGTAGAGAAACACGGCGACTCTACGGTTCATGTACTTGCAGAGTGTGCAAACGCACTTGTTGTACTCGTGGCGTTAAACGCGGCGAATGCGGCCTATCGAGGGTACTTGCACCGGGTGCGGAGCTCTTGTCATTGGGATCAGTGGCCCTACCGTTGCTCTCCGACTCGTTCATCGCGAGAGGTCTCGCGAGGCAGACACCCTCCACATCCCGTAAACCTCTTCTCCCCTCGCAAGCCCCCGAAAGTCGTCACCTCCAATTCAATGACGAAGGTCAATCACGAAGGACAGCCACTCCAGCGAGCGTGATAGCACCACTTCGAAGTTCACGGACACTGTCCCAAGAACCGTGCTGAGCTCCACGTTCCGCCCCGCCACCCCGTTCCTGCAGATACATGTAGGCTCGAGTCCAGCCTGTCGTGTCGAAAGTGTTGCTGTCGACAGACACGACACTTTCATGGACAGACTGGGTTCCGGTCTAAGCTACATGGGCAACGCGAGATGTGGTGCCTTGGATACATTCCGCTCCCCTCTCGACTCGGTCGAAGAAATGAGGCCAGCGCAGCGACTATCAATTTCTCGACGGTCGACGGTGAGGAAGATGCTGGTGGGGTAATCACACGGTCGGAGAAGTATAAGATGCATTGGGTCCTTTCAATTTAGATGTCGCGCTGTCGGCCTCTTATTTCTACATCTTTCTGAGATTCCGTAGATTGCCATGTAGTCAATTGTTATGTGTTTGTGCAACGCATCACTTTCTTTTGACCACGACGTCGGCCTTCTCCAATCCCAGCCATGTCCGACTCTGACACGAGCCCGTCCTCCCACCCGAGCTAGAGAGGCCGATATTCGAACTACGCGCCGTTCTGTGCCCTGGTGCCATTCCCAATCTCATGCTAGTCGCCCGTCGCGTCAAGATTTGGTTTGTCGCGTCCTTTCCTCGGCGACTCACAAGGATTGACCTTTCCAGGCTCGAGCCTTTCCTGTACCAGACTCTCAGATTCGGAGACGTTCCAATTCCACGGGCAGCAGCAGTCCGCCATCCTTCTTTCAGCTCTACCGTGGAGTCCTTCCTTCTCCGCATTCAATCCAAGCCTAGTTGGCTCCAATATGTCAGAAACATTCGCATCGCCGACTGCGACGATTACGACCGCCTTCTTGCCACTTTGCCTCCCCTCGAGAACGTGTGGCTGCGCCGCAGCGGTTATGGTTCCGACATCCTCGACATCTCCACCCTTCGCCCCAACTTGCTCAAAAGACTTTACATCGACTTCCCCGTCCCCGCCATTCTTCGCCGTTTTACTTCATTGACGCATTTGGACGTCATGGAGGTTAGCGAGGACACTCTCCGAACCAACGAGATTGCCCAACTGTTCGCCTCGGCCTGCTCGTTGCCCTGTTTGACCCGTACCCGTGACCCGTCGCGGGTCACCGCACCCGTGGCCATCACTACGTCAGATCTCGAATGTGGATTCAAGGCAAGTAGCTGATTTACCCCTGGGCGAGATTCATCTCTAACCTTGCTCATAGGCCAACCATGTCTGTCAATGGGCATCACCAATGCCGTGCTGGAGGCCAACCAGAATGGGTACCCGGCGTATGAAGTGAGAATCCACGCGTGGCACGTAGGCTCACTCGTCTTACTGACGGGCGCATAGTTGCTCGAAAAATGCGTGCTCTCGGAGAAAGTCCTTGCCGCTCTCTTTCACTACACGGACTGCGAGGAGGCTCTCAGTGTTGGCCTTCACAAGGAGAAGAAGCCCTACCACTACGCGTTCTCCACCTTCCTCGGTGCTCTCACTAGCGAACACGGCGGCCACGACCCAGTTATACCCTTTGTTACTGCGCTTTTCAAACCCATCATTGAAGTGGGCCTTGTGGCGTGGAACGAGCAGTAAGCTGGCATCCCTCTCTCGCAGCCCTTTGCTCACCCCATTGTAGTCCCGATGCTGAGAGGCTGAAGGAAGAATCTCGCCGTCAAGATGTCCGATGTACATTCTCCTTTCGTTCTCAGTCTACTTTCTCAAACAACCCTTGCGATCCAGATTCGACGGACTCGGAGGAGGATGTACAACGATTGTGAAACTGTCTCGAGGTACGCCTTGTTCTCTTGGTGCGCGTTGTTTCATTGCGCGGGCCAATTCTGCGCTCAAGTCCTCATACTGAGCATTTCAATAGTTTCCTACACCAATAATCCTTTCTAGAATGCCTTTCAGACGACCTACCTTATCGAGCCAATATCCAGCCACCTTTCTCGTACTGTATCATGAGCCTCGAATCTCTGTCCTCCCCTGCAATTTCTGTACATGTATCATCCCTGGTCAGCTTTTATCCACTCTGTTATCCACGAACACTAGTCGAAGATGAATCAATTTCTTCAAACCTGCAATCTCATCTCAAAGAGGGACATTCAAGACGCGTCAACTGCCCTTTCTTCCTCTTCGGGCGGCTGGAAGTCATGCGTCTCTTTGGCCAATGCTAATTGACGCGTCGAGACGCGTCGGTGCAAGTAGTATAGGGGAAATAATCTGTTTCCTTCAAAATGCGGGGGATCGACAGCCAAGCGAGTGATACGCGACATCCTCGAGTAGATTCTGTGAACTCATTCTAAGAGTTGATTGAATACTATTGGAGCTTTACCTTTTCATTAAGACCTCAGAAGCAAGCAAGACCAGGCCAGTTTTCGTGGTGGTGTTAATTGTTTGGACGATCAAAATTTTCTTGCTTCGTACAACAACATCGCGCAGCGCTTGGCCTCTCTCATGTCCCTCCAACAGTATCTATGCGACTCTATTTACCGGTTCCTGGAGCAGGGACTCCGCCCTACTACGGCGCGCTGGATTCGGGGCGAAGAGACTTGGGAACTGGTGACCTCGCCATCTGAGCAAGTCCGAGAGTCACTTTGGTTCCAAGGTGCGCAGTGTCCACTCATCTCGAGTTTGTTGTGATGAGCAATTTCAAGGTTGAATACAATTCAATCCAGCCTCTGGACGGCATTCTCTGAAGCGGGAGGATGCGGTGGAGGCTTCTACCAGGTGAGCTTCTTCGAGCACCTTGTCCATTATCAAAATCAAGCTTTACTCTCAAGACATTCAAGTCTGCGATTCTATCGGCCAAAGTCATCAACGCGATCCTGACTCACGTTTTCAAAGCTCAAATCCGCTCCAGTCTCTCCGGCCTCAATCCATTTCACGTCTACATCGGTGCTCTCGGACTGGACACCCCGAACATCGAGGACGTCTGCGCGTTCTTAATCAACCTGTGGGTACCCTTGGTGCAAGCTGGGATCGAGGCGCGTGACGAGTTGTAAGCTCTGGTTAGTCGTATTATCATCTTCATTCACCTTGCATTCTCTAGTGAGAGACGACAAGGGGCACCCAAGTCGAGAAAGGCCAAGCCTACACTCTCGGCGCCACTTGGCAAGCAATCCATCAAGGATGACGCCGAGGAGCCCGCTGGTCTGTATGCCTCTTCGACAACGTACTTGTCGTCTCATCTCTTACCAGACCTGCGCATTCTCAAAGCGCTATACGCAGCCTACCAACGAGTCGTCAACGAGGAGAACAAGCAATTGCAAGTTCGGGAGTCGGTGGCCAGCGTAGCGGTGTGTTAACCTCCGTCTCAACCTGTGGTGTTTTAATGCCAGACAGGAACCTGCTCAAGTCCACGACTTACGCGGGCAGCCCGACCTCCAGTTATCCATGGTAACGACCCTCGGGATACTCGACTCGATCGGCCCAGTGTTGATGAAAGGTCCCTCCCCGCGGAGCCTTCTGTCGGCGTGGCATCAAGGTATCAGTTTCATTCAGCGCTCTTGTTTGTCGATCCTCACCATGAGTACCAGACGAGCGGCCGCGGCAGCGGACCATGGCGCTCCCTGGGCCAGACGTTTTCCCTGTGCAGGCGAATGGTTTTCACGGGTTTCCGGTGGTACGGTCCGTTTTCAGCGTTGATCCCAGCGACCTCTCACAGGATGGATTGCCTGCTGCGGCTGAATTCTTCCTGTCCTCCCTTCGCTCCAGTTGGTTCCGAAGACGGGCCAAAAATGCCCTGCAGGAAACGCAAGCGTACCTCGTCATCGTCGCCGTCCAAGACACCTGTGACCTTTCACGCCACGTCCAAGCCACGTCAGCGTCTCGACTTTGGTATGCTTGTTGGGGCTAGGTGCTGTTAGCAGCGCTGACGCACACTCCCAGGTCCTACTCACCAACCGCCCGCTTTCCGCACATCCAGCGTTTTGGCTGGTGGTACACCGTTTGCTTGGCAGGATGAGACGGGGTCTTTGGTGACGCTGTACCATCCGGCCGACGACAACGTTTGTGCCCTTGAATCATGTTCTCCATGTTGTTCTGACTGCTTGTAGTTTGGCTTCCTGGCGGCGTCACGGTCGACGTCTCGGTGGTAGTTCCTGGATCAATTGGCATCAGACGCATACAATCATTTTCTTTCTTTTCCCCCACATCAGTGACATCACTACCCATTCCGTCGTTACTGTAGAAGACTCGCTCAATAATGTGGCCTCCCTTTCCCTCGCTGCATCGACCGCCCTTCGCTACCATTGCTGCTCGTCAAATTTGAAGACGGCGATCAAGATCCCCACTGGCACGAATGTCCTCTGCAACGTCATCCCTCGTACTACTTCAATGATGCAAAAAGTGAGGAGAGAGCCCTCGCAGCTACGGTATTATTCTCTTTTCTTCGTACCGACCACTTCCTCAGTCCGCGCTGTCATTCTTCTGTTCGGGGAGGACACCACTGGTACCACGCCCGCCGAAACGTATGTTCTGTGGCCCATCGTCGTCCTCCTGGGTTCACAGAGCATCCCAGGCGTCAAGGTCTCACAAGAAATCACGCCGACACCGCTGCAACTAAGCGCGTTTCCGGAGGACCTTGTGGACGTGCGTCCGCTTCTTTCACCAGTGCTTGATGATGCTCATGCATTCTGCAGGCTCGGTCTCGTACCAGTGGCCTGCTCATTTTACCCTCGGATGAAATGGTCGATATCGTCGCCTTGGCCGACAATTTTCCCAGATTTACAAACTTTCTCGAGGCGCAGGACGATTCCTCTCTCGGATTACTTAGCTATATTGGACCTGCTTTCCGACGATCTTGAACAGTCCGCTCTATTTTCTCACTGTCCCTTATCTCTACTAGCAACCCATGCCACATACGAACACCCACTCCACTCGATTTGTGGCTCCAGCCATGTACCGTTATCTGTACCTCTACCACCCACAATCTGTAGTACATACATACTATTCAATCGCATTCAACAAGAATCTGAAGATTACGAAAGTTTAAGAGCAAGCGTTCTCCGAGGCGCGGTTACGGTGTTAGTTGGATCAAATTCCCTAATCGGTGTAGCCCAATTTGCTTGCAAATTGAAAACAAATGGGGCAAACTTGCAAACTAAAAAGGAAATATTTCACGTGAACACCGGCAACTTGGCACTCTCCCACGAGTGCTCGCTTGGTGCTCGCACGCTGATTTGGGTCTCTTTCAATCGATCTCACTCGATCCTGCACCATTTTGTGAGATATAAGTCACATCTCAAAGGTACGTGGAATGGTCATGTATTTATCAATCTTGTGAGGTTTGTAGATTCGGAGAAGTATTATAAATTGATAGCTTGATGCATCGCATGTGTGATATGAAAACCGGTCGGGGAGCTTTCTACACTATTGGGAATCTGGAAATGAATGGCGGGTCAAGTGAAGGACCTCTCAAGGCCAGGTATATCACGCTATTGGTGCATGAAGACTGTTTCTCAGCTCTTGAACATGGAATCCCAGCATTACGGGAAATATCATCATGGCATCCATGCTACGCACGGCAACAAATCAACGACACGGCAGATACTTGTCAATGAAGTACATCTGCTATGGCCTCACATTTCCCGCACAGCAAGCCACTTGGCGACTTGAAAGTAGCTCTCTCTGATCCAGATCAATTTCTTGGGAAGGGCAACTCTGCCAAGTTTCCACAGGGAAATTATCTACCATTGGATCAAAGGAGTGGAATAGCACTAGAGTGTCACACCTGAAGTTGCCGAGGGAAGGCGATCAGAAGGAGGGGTGTTGAGCATGAAAGATCATTGAATCATGATAACATCATTGATGCGGCATCTCGGCACCGCTTCATCTGCAGCACCTGTCTGACTGATTCCGAGTAGATAACAGTGGTGCTGCTTTGTAGGACTCAGATGGACAATAGCCTAGTGAGTTCTCTCTTTCTCTTTCCCTTCCCTTTCCTTTTTTGGTGAATTTTTTGTAATTCTTTTGGGCACCAACAAACACCGTCACCAAGCCTTCTCTGAAGCATCAAAAAGCCCGAATTCGTGTTTGGCAAGCACTCGTTGCAGCAAGGTCTCTACGGTGTAATAACCGTACCAATAATGCAACGTGCCCAGTAATCCGTGGGATTCATGATGCATTATTACCGACGTCTCACCGCCGGGCCAAGGGTCAATAATGCATTGTCCCGAGGGTACAGTTATTATTTGGAGGTTTTATTTCCCTGTCGGTTCTTCAGTTTATTAATGAGTTTCTTTGTTTGCGACTGCTGTCCTTTCGACCGAAGGGTCAATTCGTGTAACAAGCACCTTTCTCTTTGATGCACCAGCCATCATGGATCAATGGCGCATCTGTTCGGATTTTGCGCTGATGGAAGAAAAAAAAAAGTGGCGATGCGTACAGCTCCCGTCATATACTCCTTCGGCACTTGCCTTCTCGGCCGATCCCGGCTCGGATGAACTTCGGCTTGCACATTGAAAATTCCCCCGGCGCAGAATCAGGTCGCCGACTGGGTCAACCTTGAGCGCTTGAGCTCTCGGCTGATACTTGGGGGTACGGGCCGTTGCAGAGCACGGCATAGACGAGAACTTGTGTGAATGATGTACACAGTGTGTTGGGTGAAATCAAATGTGAATGTGTGGCTGTGTAGAGAATCCGGCTTGCAGTGACGTGATGATTGTGACACCTTTGATCAATCTTTGATCCCTCATTGCTCTGTCCCAAATATCCAACTGGAAGAGCATCGAAAATGCCCCACAGTGCCCTAGACAACTCAAGGAAGAGCCTATGTATGCATTTTTGCAGTCAGTTTGCCTTACACTGCCAAGCCCAGGGTAGCTAATAGCAGAACATTAAGTCAACATTAAGTAGTTTGTCTGGTGTCATTTGAACCTTCTGTCTCAACAGGACCCAGAGCTCATTTACATCTTGGTGTAACTGTGGTGAAAAAGACGAGTACTCAACAGGCCAGCAGCCCGTAGGCCGTGGAGCAGTCACTTGGTGATCTAGTCTAGACCATCCAGGGTTTTGAGGGAAATGTGGGCTCTGTGCACACTTTCAGACAGAGATTTGTCCTCAATCTGCTCCAATATCTCACACAAAAGATGGAATCTCAGTGAGGACACGGGGAATCAGTGCTGATGCATATGAACATCCATCACAGAATGTATGTTCTTTCGGCTGCGAGGATTTTTTGTAATTTACAAGGAGGGGGTTCTAGGCAATATTACACTTCCTTCTTCAGCCTAACCGCATCCCAGAGATCCAGGGTCTCCGGTTGACTCAAAAGGGACTGATTGCAAACAACAGGTAAATCACAGATATCATATGTAATATCCGAAATGAGACCTCACCTTGGGGGAACAAAACTCGAGTCCAGGTACTAGGAGTGTGCTTGCAAAATTTCAGGTCATTTCAGCGGAAATTGAATGCTCTGGAGAGAAAGGAAAAACTCACTGATGGCAGCTGTCAAAATTGCTGATTGTAGCCGCAAAAAGGAAACAGCACAGCCGCCTTCATCAAAAGTCTGAATCCGTATAAAAAGTTGTCCGGATTCTGGCCTGACTGAATTTTAAAAGAACGAGAACTTAGCAAGTAAGTTCTCGTAATCGGCAGACTTCTTTTCAAGTCCTGGCGCCGACGTACGACCGGTGAGAATACACATTAGTTGCACATTGCAACATCGAGGGTCACATGCTGTTGGACCGTGCGGGGTCAAGAATGAGCCTGCGTGCAAAGCGAAACCCGGCGTCGTAGTCTGCAGACAACATCCGGGCTGTGCGCCGCTCACACCAGGTGCGCCTGTATGTGTGAATATCCATCGGGGGTCTTGCTGCACGGGCTACGTGAGGGCAAGCCGACGAAAACCGCAGGAGGGAAAGTCGGTGGGCCGCGAAGGGAGTGATGGCGTCAAGTGATCCATTCCAAGACACAGACGGATATCGCGGGCAAACGGACCGTAGCCAGAGGGTGGGAGGTCCAACGACGCCGAGTAAAGAATGAGCGGATTGGCGCACCTACATTCGGCCCAAGAGACGGTCCTGCCCATCTATCCGTGCTGCTCCAAACTAACTCGTCTCGTCTTGAGTTGTCGAAGCCAGGTCAGTAGCAAGGGCAGAGGCGGAGTGCGGAAAAGGTGATGAGGGTAGGGACAAGCGAGTCGGAGGCGGTAGAAGAAGAGATGCGCTGGCATCAAGCTGGATTGCATCCGTACCTGTACGGCATCTTTGCCAAGATCCATATCAAATGCCGAGTCAACGTAGGTCAACGTGCATCCTCCAGTGTTTATTCGTTGCTGCTCCCGATGACTGTGCGCGCTCCATGAGCATTGCAAACGACGTTGTTTGCTGTCCGCCATTGCCCCACGCCAGAAAACGCGCCGTGAATGTGACCAATAGCAGCCGGTGTCTCCGTCAATCACAAACCCCACGCGGTACATTGCAGCCGTGCAAAAGCCCGCCTGGCACCCGCCCCTACCAGGTACCCGGCCTCGAGAGTCGAGCCTGTACTGCCCCGGCGGAGTGGTGGGCCTTGAAACCCAATGTTTCCGCCGTTTGGAGTGGCAGGGTGCGTTCTTCCGTCCCAACTGGTCAATATTTGGGCTCGCTATCGGGATTAACGGGTGGGAGCAGTAGCAGAGTGCTCTGCGCCAATGGGCACCAATGGATTTGATTCAGGGGTGTAAGCTCATTGACAGAATCAACAACAAATGTTGCAAAATCAATTTTGTTCCACTCCTGACTTTTCGCCTCACACGTGCCGCTCGATATGGCAATTTGATGGGGGCAGTGAAGGGCAGTGCTTTCGGCAGATATCGCGGCAGTCAGTCGTGCCGCTGCTGGCCGTTGGTTATTTGTTAGTAAACATCACGTCGCGCTTCCCTCCTCCCTTCATCTCGCTCCTCTCCCTCTCCCCACGACGATGCCGCCCGCCCCAGCCTACAAATGTGGGATATGCAAGACGGTGCTTCCCCTCCAAAGATGTGGTAAAGGAAAAAACAAAGGGAAATACTTTGTAGTGGTGCGTGACAATGGTCCTGCTCTTTAACGAATCTGAATGGCTCGCAGTGTGTGATAGTCCTGAAAAGCATTTGAAGGTCTATTTTCGATGGATTCCACTATCTGTCTCCCACGGCGAGACACCCGCTGCTCCCCAAGCCCCGTCTCATCCCTCTCGACCCAGCGGTTCGTCTAGCTGTTACGTCCCGTTCCATTTTCACCAACTCCGGACCAATTTTGACCCAACTCCGGTTCCGGCTCCAGCAATCCCGGATCAATCTTGACCGGACTCCGGTCCTCGTTCGGACTTTTGCCCTTTTTCAATTTCATTCCATCCTTCACCCACTCGACCTTACTCCGGTGTAGATATTCACTCCGGTACCTCCGGTTTCTCCGGGGTATCCACCTCCACTCCGGGGTCCGAGTTTTTTACCTTGTCACTTTCTCCATATTCATCTGAGTATACATCAGTGGGCATTTAGTATATAAACCTCTGTACAACCGCCATGTAACTCAGTTGGAATATTAACGTTCCTGGTCTATTCGACCTTGGCTGCTCCGAGCCCTCCTCTCCTCTCCTCCTTTATCGTCTCGTCCGGATTGCTTCCCCTGGAAGTAGCGTAGGGAACCCGGTCACCCTGGGTCTTTGTGGTGTCACCGGTTGGACTCCATCTCCCTCCTCCGACTTTTCGTCTCTCTCCGGAGTCCTTCGTCCCGGAGTTCCGGTTGTTCTTACTCCGGTCGTCCTTATCCGGGATTCCAGTCAGCCTCGGATCCGGCACCTAACACTAGCTGCCGTCGCCTCCACGCTGTGCGCGCCCGTCGTTGTCGATCCCTCATTCCTGACTGCCCGCCTCCCACCCCAACATTGATGACTGGCTTGTCCGCTCCCTTCTCGTCATCTCCATCTCCTTTCGATCCTCCCAGCCCGCGCGTATGGAGCTGGCGTCACCAGCGAGCACAAGGCGAAGGGATCGGCTAAGCCCCGGGCAGCACCATCAACAGCATCTGCGGTAGGACCATCGACCACGCCGCTGCCGGGACCGTCCACCACCGTGCCCGGCTCACCCTTGTTGCTGCCTCGACAGCCGGCGTTTGCTTTCCACTACCCATACCCTATCAATACCCGTATTCTCCTTATCCCGCACAATATCCCGCATATCTCCCTCCGAATTCATTCCAAACTAACTACATTACATACCCCCATCCTCCTAATACCTAGCTACTACTCTAATTAGTGTACTCGAGCACAATTCGACTTTGATTTGACTTGGCAAATATTCCACGTGTGCCGTGATGTGATCAATTGATAGCTTTTCCGCCGATTAAGCACAGCCTTTCACTGCCCCCATCAAATTGCCATATCGAGCGGCACGTGTGAGGCGTAAAGTGAGCAAGTATTTTGTTCTCGGCCGACGCGGCATCATCATTGAGTGGAAAATCCGAAGTTCTCGGAGTGTGCCGGAGATGCCGGGGAGACTTATTTTCAGCTTAGGTGAGCATTAAGTGCAGGGTTTGACTTATCTGAGGGGCAGTGCTCAATTTGCGGGATAATGCATTACACTACTGAACTACCGGCGGTAAAAGGTCGGTAATAATGCATCATGCATCCCACGGATAACTGGAATGATGCATTATCGACACAGCCAAGGGTGCTCTACCTTCCTACCCAGGCTGGCCGTCGCTTCCGTCTCCAACAACAGCTTCAGCTTCTCAGAGACCAGCCGGACCCAATGTGGAGAAACAGGCGGTTGACGCGTCTTATATTGAGTTTACGAATGCATGCAGGTTTGAAGGAATTGATTCATCTTCTATTGTGGGGTTGTGTGAGATAAGATTGGATACAGGGTGACCAGGGAGGGGAGGGAAGGAAGGGTGATACACGCAGGCGAGGATACAGGTCCAAGAGTGAAGATACAGTACGATCGAGAAAAGTGGGACGACGAGAATATCGATAGGGTAGCGCATCTCGGGCAAGAAAAACTGATGAGTATTGTAATGGAAGGGAAGGCGAGGCGAGGAGAAGAGATATGGTTCGTGGCCTTGACATCCGTATACAAGGAACTGTGGAGATAGTCAGTACGATGGATTTCGCGATTCAGCAGGAGAACAGCGCGTACCTCCAGACCTTGAATCTCAGTCACTTGCTTCCAGGCCCGATCGCGTCATACAGAGCCTGGCAAAATTGGCGCGCTATATGAAGGGTCATTTGAGTATGTGGGGATGAGAAGGGAAGGAAACGCACATTGTTTAGCTTCACGGAGAGCTGCTTCCATCAACATATCAGCGTCGGGGCTGCAATGAGGTCAGGGAGGGACCGTAACTGCCGAAGAGGAACGCCAGCTTACTGCTCTGCCCAGGCAGCAAGGCCTACTTCAATGATGGGTTCAAAGAGAGCAATAAGAAACGGCTCCGGCGGTTCGAACTTGCAGCCACGTTCATAGAAGAGTGCGCCGAGATACACGAGAAAGGCATCGTGGTAGGGCCGCTTGTCATGCTTGTGGAGGCCCACACCGAGGTCCTCCTCGCACCCTGCGTAGTGCATGATGGCGGAGAGGACCTTCTCAGAGAGAATGCATTTCTGGATCAACTGCATGGCATTAGTAAGACGAGTAGATGGGCAGACGCGTGTAGGCTCACTTCATCCGCTAGGTACCCATTCACGTTGATGTCGCATGCAATGGCCAAGGCAATGGCCACATATGCTGTTCCTGTCAACACGCTACGCGTCAGGAACAGTGTTGCCTATCGAGTTACGGGCGCTACCTTTGTCGTGGAGTCTGCCTCTCATCAGGAAAATGTTTTCTTTCTGGCGGTTCTGGCAGCAGAACCGCCAGAACCGCCAGAAAGCCAGAATGTCATCTGGCTCCAGAATGACATTACAGGCGCCAGAACGTGCCAGAAGCTACATTCTGGCGCCAGTTTTGCCAGAAGGTCATATCCCGGCAGCTTGCCCAGGCTTGCTCCTCATAATTCAGACCCATGAATTGAAATATAAATGCATTAACAGTAAACTAATACAACAAATAGCTAATGACGAGTAAAACGAGTAGCAATGCTATCTTGTCTCAAGCCCAGCCACAAACCGGGACCAGACGGAGCATCAGACAAGACTCGAATGTCTGCGACGAATGAACGCCGCCCCAACATGCACAGTGTCGACACAAACATGAGCGGAGCTGCGAGAAGTGGTCAGTGTACTGTGTTTGTCCAGACAGATGTTAGGTGCCGGATCCGAGGCTGACTGGAATCCCGGATAAGGACGACCGGAGTTAGAACGACCGGAACTCCGGGACGAAGGACTCCGGAGAGGGACGAAAAGTCGGAAGAGGGAGATGGAGTCCAACCGGTGACACCACAAAGACCCAGGGTGACCGGGTTCCCTACGCTACTTCCAAGGGAAGCAATCCGGACGAGACGATAAAGGAGGAGAGGAGAGGAGGGCTCGGAGCAGCCAAGGTCGAATAGACCAGGAACGTTAATATTCCAACTGAGTTACATGGCGGTTGTACAGAGGTTTATATACTAAATGCCCACTGATGTATACTCAGATGAATATGGAGAAAGTGACAAGGTAAAAAACTCGGACCCCGGAGTGGAGGTGGATACCCCGGAGAAACCGGAGGTACCGGAGTGAATATCTACACCGGAGTAAGGTCGAGTGGGTGAAGGATGGAATGAAATTTAAGAAGGACAAAAGTCCGAACGAGGACCGGAGTCCGGTCAAGATTGATCCGGGATTGTTGGAGCCGGAACCGGAGTTGGGTCAAAATTGGTCCGGAGTTGGTGAGAATGGAACGGGACGTAACAACAGAACACATGGCAACGTACTACTATGTACAGCATTGTTGGGTAGCGGTGACGCCAGACATAGCGGGAGCCAGGAGGAAGTGTAGCGGATGGGAATGCGGCGGGGAAGACTGGCGTCGCGGACGGCACTGTCGATGGGGTCAGGCAGTACAAGTAGTCAAAGACAATCTATACGCACCACCGAAGTACGCTTACGCTGCAGAGGAGTGTGGCCGGCTCTACTTAAGAGTCAGTCAATGAGTGAAAAGAGATAACACATGCACAAACCACACCGAGGAATCACTAGGGGATGAGTAACGATGCCGCGACTACGGCGGCGGCGGCGGTGGGGAGTCAAAACGTCGAGGAGGGAGCGACGGGTAAAGGTCTAATGGGACCGGTAAGCGAGAGAACATGAGATGCGCGAAGACACGTACCGGGGCTTCAGCCTGTTCCTGCGCTGTCTTCCGTCGTGATCTGCATTGGAGGAGCCTGGGATACACAATCAGATATGCCGTCGGTGAGTCGAATGCCGGGAAAGGACTTGCCCTGAGAGCTCAGAGCCCTGGAGCTCGCCGACTAAAAGAGAGAGGGAGGAGACGGAGGGAGGAGATGAGGGGAGTGAGATGGTGGGAGGAAAGAAGAGTTTGTTGACGGCTGCTGTCATTCTTTCCAATCCAGTCGTCAACAACATCACGTGGACCGGCCATAGAAACGCCGGTATCCACGTCATCTCGGCAACGGACTTGGAGATATTCTCTGCATTCCATTCGCCCACTTGTCGCTCACTATGACTCCGAGACTCCGAGGCTACAAGCCGCGTATCCTTCTCCCTTGTGATACCCCGCCCCGCCCCTGGCTTTTGTCAAACTCAGTGTTGAATTGGATTGTGTGATTCAGATGCCGTTTGTCCCATCTTCCAAGGCCAAGTAGTGCCGAAGTCGAAAGAGTTGGACCAGCGTGGCAGCCTCGGTACTCGACTCGAGCTGTTGAGGGTGCAAGCTTGAAGGAGTGCCCTCTGAGTGCTCGAATATTCAACAAGCTAAGTCTGTATGAATCCATCACTCTTGAGTCTCCCGATCCCATTTTCAAGTATATTTAACACTGTAGAAGACCATGCCCATGATATACTGTTTGATTTTGAGGTGAGCCGGGGGTCCCATGTCAAGTCAGCCAGAATGTAACATTCTGGCAGATTCTGGCAGTTCTGATCTTTCTGGCAGATGTTCGACAACATTCTGGCGGTCTGGCGCCAGACACGCCAGAGCACCAGTTACCTTCAGTTACTGCCAGAACGCGCCAGTAAGATTACATTTTCCTGATGCTGGCCGACGATTCTTGTTTCCAGCTTTGGTCGCGCGGCATGGGGAAGGTCGGTATATGGTCGGAGGCGAGTGTAATAAAGTCTAGCATGCGCTCGGTGATGCTGTGCTGCATGTCGACAGACATGGTGTTGCTGGAAGATGCAGTGGAAGGCAAGATCACTCGGGACAAACAAGCACAGCGAGAGCTCAACAAAGAGGAATGCTGGAGCGACAAAAAATTATCATTCTGGAGAGTCGCCCAATCGAGTCGTACAATACATTGTGCTGTCCATGATAAAATATGCTAAGGTATCTGGGATAATGTTGCGATTCAAAGGAAAGGGAGTTTATCATACAGAACAATAGGTACTATCGGCAGGTCGTCGCAGGATGTAATTGTTGTTTCAATCTTCCTGGTGAACAAGTCAGTCACGAATTGAAGAACATGAAATGAAAGACAGATGTTTTGCGAGCCCAAACGCGCCCTACGCATCGCGCCGCCAGTTATCACCTTCCAACACGCACTCTGCATTCCAGTTAGCGAGATCCGACACAAGTTTAAGAGCACCAATGGTCATGGTCTGACTGCACTCCAAGGTCCGATACCTCGGCCAGTTGATAAAATTGTCTGTTGGCGCCAAGCGAGAAACGACAAAATGATTCTTGAGGTTCGTGATGGGCTTTTGCGATCGGTCGATATACAACAGAACCTGGAGAAGACTCCAAAAGAATGGACAATGCCACCGGGAACTGAGGAGACGCGAAGGAAAGATGGGTCAAGAAGGGCAACAACCAGGACGATGCGACCAGTTGGGCGATCTCGTTGGGTTGGAGAGTGGCCTCGCTGGTCTCCATGACGTCCAAATGTGTCAATGAAGTAAAACGGCGAAGAATAACGGGGTCGGGAAATTTGATGCAAAGTCTTTTGAGCAAGGCTGCTTCGACTCCCGTTGCTCCCGGATACACTTGTCTACATCCTAGCATCTTGCTGCTCCGTATTCGAGACGCATTGGTGGGCAAGGTCGCAGCGGGAGGAGTCCAGGCATATGCAGTAACTGGATTGGCGGTAAAGAGTAATCCCGCTCCATATCTTCCTTTGTCTGGATAATACCGTGGCTCGGGTCATTGATGCCGACCGCCAGAGCACGATGAATGGAGGTTGTCGAGAAAGGGACGAGTTTGGAAGTGCCGCCCGTTGCCGAGTGTCACCTTGTGGTGACAAGAAGGTCCCACTGATACCACCTCATGCTCGTCGGATGTGCGGTCAATGCTTAGTACCAATCACGAGGTCTGTAGTGGGTGTGAAGTTGCGCAAAGGGTACATGGGAAAGCCCTCCCAAAGTTGCTGAGGGCAATTTCCAAGACCAGCCCGTAAGCCAGGGTGACCACTCCGACCAGAAATGCTGGAAATCGCAAGGACTGCTAGCCCGGGATCAGCCAAACGCGACACTCGTCTGAATAAGAACGCACCCCGGGGGACTGTGTTTCGGCGGGCAAGACAATATCCACGGTCTTGATGATGTATGGAGAGTGGTGTCTTCTCTGCCGTCTGGTCAAATGCTTGCCAAACTGACAAAGGGATCAGTTGGCGATAAAAAGAAGGTGAAAAGGCAGACCTTCGCTGCTTTTCAAGAGATTTGTCCAAGGTGTGCCTGACCGTCTCGATCACCCTCCTTGCTCGTTCACCTCGCGCGATCACTGGTTCGTCCCCATTCTGGCCGGACAACAGGAAACGAGGAGATAGCTGGGGTTGTCATGCAACTTGACGAGAGGTCGTGAAGTAACGCTTGGGGACAATGGCTGATTGACCTGGCCGGGATAGCTCGACAACGTGGATTCGCTGTGGCTGAAAACACGCCGAGAAGACTCGAGGCCATCTTCAGCGATTCAAGGGGTATCCGAATCGACCACGAAGGGAGATATGCTGAAAGCATACGATATTGATTCCACATGGGGAATGCACGGTCAAACAAGGGGTATCAAAGATAAGAAATTGCCTATTATAGGAGGGGGGAGGGGGGTCCCTCTGAGGGCTGAAAAAAAAGTTTTGTACCAAATTTCTGCAGAACACTGGGAAGGCTCTGTTTGCTTAGCTAGACCACTGAACAGAGTCCCAGTGGACTTTCTCAAATTTTGAGTACATGGTGCCGATTCGGTCACGTGACCAGACAGTCACGTGCTCCGGTCACGAGGAGACCCATCAACTCAGAATTTCAGTGCAAAACCCCCCATCTTGGGGTCCAGAGCTAAGGGAATGCACCTAGAAGCCATTTGGAAGCATTTACAGCAAGCAGGAGGGCTGAAATACCCCAAATAAGCTGATTTGATGCATCCCAAAAAGGAAATTTCCTTTTATAGAGGGGGGGAGGGTCAGCCAATTTCGCTGAAATAAAAAATTCGAGGTGATGTACTGAACTCTTATCTTTGGTACCCCTTGGGTCAAAGTCGGCGCCGTCCGTCTGCAGTCCGATACCCTGTTCTTCACCCCCGCCTTCTCCGCTGCGAAAGCATCCCGACAAAGTTAACCGAGTCGTCATGAGCCAGTTTCCTCTCGCTCTGGGGTATTGAGGAGGACGATTGATACAGCCAGCGGCGGCAAGGGAGAGCAATGCGGGTCCTGAAACCAAGTGTCTGGATTTGACACCGAGCCCAAGAACGCGCCACGCGTCACTCCACCGAAACGGTCATACGGTCTCGATGCATAAACCGAACGAAGACCCCAGGGCTCGACCAGCCTTTGGGACACCTGAGTGCAGACTCTGCAGAGTGGCATGAAGATGATGCTGGGTTGACTCGGGAAGAAAGAACTTGAGGATTTGGCTTGTAATGAATGCGATCCATCCGCAATGGGCACGATCACCGAGAGCTCGTACGAGAACATTGTTCAGGTAATGCAATCCACCAGGCAGAACTGTTATGGAGCGCAAATGGTCCGCATCGGCACAGTCTGCGATGATTTCATTCTGCGAGCTTGGGCGTTTAGCGTCGCGAAGACAGGATTCGGCCATTCATCAGATTGAAGTCTGAATAGGAGCAGGCTGCCTAGCCGTCGAATACACTGACCAGAGTAAGAATAAGAACGGAATTGAGAGGGGAAAGGCCGTACCAAGTACTCTCTATCCGATGCGTTGCCGTGGCGGCAAAACGACAGCTACGACTCAAGAGTTCGGGAAACTGAGAAATGAGGCGGCCGTGGGCGGTGGGTTTACGACCAGAGACAGGACGAGCAGCAATTGGTCGGGTTGCTCCGCCGTCATCTAGTGAGCATAATAATTGGGCACAAAACCGACAGAGAGAGCCGTACCATTGATCTTAGCAGCACTCGAGTGTGCAAATCTAATCCTCGAAAACCGACGGCAAGATATCTCCACAATCGACCTCAGAGGCTCGGAGTCGAGGAGAGCACTCCGGTGGGCTGGCATGACCTCGTGGTATTGGATTGAGACTTGGAATTGCGTCAAATACAAATCTAAGCACAGCGAGAATAAGAACGAAATGAAGAGGAAGAGGACCATACCCCGTATTCTCCTTCGAAACTCTCCAATGCTTGAAAGCCACAGCCCCGTCCGGAAATATCAGGAAACTGAGAAAACGGCCCAAGTTAGCGAGGGATTGGATGAAGTGCACAAGTGGCATACCTCGACTGCTGACGTGTACCACGGTGCGCCTGCGAATAGCAGCTGCTCCCAGAGGCAAGATCTTTGGAGCCTCCGATCGATTGAGAACTCAAGACCCGGTTGCGTTGTTTTCGACACAGTTAAGCTCAAGAGCGTTGCAAGACTGGCAACTGCGCTGAGCCTGGTTGGTCATCGTGCCAAGTCCCATGATTTCAGTCAGGACTCGCAATCGTCTGCTCCAGCTGATTTCTGAGTCCGCGCGAAATTGAAGACGCCAGATGTCGGGGTATTGTTGTGGAACCCACATCAGGAAAAATCGCAAAAAAAATTGCGGCCTGCTAAGGATATGATATGCATCATTGCACGGCATAGTTCCGTGCCTCGGCTGTGTAAGATCTGTAGGTGTGGTAGTTGATGCGGCGGAACATGTAGATCAATATCATTCGGCGCCAAGTGTATGTTGTGCAACCTTGCTGGAAGCACAAGATACGGGCACCTATATTGGATACTTGGCCGTCAGCTCAGAGAAATGTTACCAATATGGACTATAATACCCACTCAGGCACGTACAGCGTGGGGACTTGGGGTCATTTGACCGTTCCGGCTTCTTGAGATCTTTAAAGAAGGCCGAAGGAATGACGCAAGCTCGGTCGATGAGGGTCCACGACGAATCAAGTACTGTCATTTTCATCCGTGGTTAAAAAACATAATGTCTTGTGAAGAAGTCTAAAGAAATGTATGGATTAACATAAAAATTCTTTGCCGAGTCCAAGATGTTGTGACAAGTCCACGTCGAGTCAATTTCCCGCCCGCACTTCCCCATGAGGTGACACTCGCTCACGATATCTTCCACAGAGACCACGGCGGCGTTCCGTCGATTCTGTCGCCGTGAGCCGTGTGTGGTGTACATACCAACGGTTGAGTCCATTCGAGGTGTTGTGAACCATTCTACATACGCGAGGGGGTGGGGAAAATTGCCGAATTGTCGTGGAAGCTTGAAGATTGCGCGTATGCGTGCCGGTCGAAGTCCTGGATTTATAATCAGCTCCATTGTTGAGTGACCAAAGTGAGCAGCTCACCTTCCTCCCCAAGCGAAACATTGGCACCAGGTTTATCGAGAACTAGCGCGGTATCAAAAATGGCAGGGGTATCAGCACGCCGCACGCCGCTGCGTACAATCTCGGGAACTGCGCGGATGCGACTTGTATGAATTTTGTCGGAAAGATATGGGTTGGGCGGGAGACGAATCGAAATTTGGTTATAAACTTCAAAGCGGTCGTAAATGGAAGGGAGAATAAGAGGGGGTTTCGTGGAGCATGACTTGATGAATGTGGTGAGAGCGGGAACAATGTCCACGGCGCCGTACTTTGCCTGTAGATGCACGACAGTGACATTGAGGTGGGCCGGGCGCTTGGCGACAGTATATGAGACTACAGGAGACACTGACGGGTGGGTAGCGACGTCATCCGAGGCCTCATCCTCCGAGTCAGAGCTGTCGGTATCAGACTCCGAGTCAGGCGGTGGACTTGAGCGCTCGGTCTCGAGCCACTTGAGGTAGGATTGCCGGAGGGCCACGGCCTCCTGCCACTGCAGCCAGAGGGTCATCTGCTCTGTGTAATCCCGTTTGTTGCTGGCGCGATAGGCCTTCTTGGCGAAGTCGATGTGGAGACGCTCTGGGGACTCGGTGTTGTAGCCGTCGGGACTGCCGAGCGCCCAGATAAAGTCGACATAGTGCTGAATGATGTGGAGCTTGGGGATATTGAAGTGTTGGCGGACTTCGAGTTGGCGGAGGACATCCTTGTTGTCGTGGAAAATCTCGAGCGCGCCCCGAAGTGCGGTGAGGGTGATGGAAGTGTGAAGCTGAAGTTCGGCGTGGTAAATGAAATCAATCACGGCTTTGACCACGGTGAGAACTTGCGGCTTGACTGCTCCCGCCATGACACCCATGAAGATCCGCATCATCTCTTTGTACTCCGTCCCCGTCCACTGCGACACCGTCGAGATTCCCTTTTGGAAATGCCGCAAGCCCGGAAACACGCCCATCGCCTTGAACCGCTCATCAAGCTCGGCCGTGCCGATCAGCTTTGCGCACCAACTGACGAGATGATCTTTGAAGACGCCCTTGTAAAGTTGGTGGAGGAGGTCGGGGGTGAAGCATTGGAAGATGTTGGTGTGGGGGAGCTGCTTCCAGAAAGGTTCATACACTTCCCGTATCCCGTCCGTCTCGAATTGCGCCGACTGCTTACGCAGACGGTGCTCCTCGAGCATCTTCAAGGTCGACGTCTCGTCACGCAGGAGTGAGGCGGCGAGATTCCCGCGGTCGCTAGGGGAAACACGACAGACGGGGCAGCGGTTCTCCTTGCAACACGCAATGAGGCACTGCTCGGGGTAATCCGCAACATACGCAGCCAGGATTGGGAATACAAGGCGCTTCCATCCGTCCGAGCACACCATCTCGACACCATCCTTTCCGGCGGAGACCAGAGGCTGGAGGATTCTGGCCATGGCCTTGTGGAAGACACGGTAGCCCTCCATAGAACGGATATCGTCGGAGAAGCAGGTCAGCTTTGAGACCGGTAAGTACCCCACCAGAACTGTGGCGTGTTTCGAAGGCTGACGACGAATCTCTTTCGAGATATTCCCGATGGTGAGGTACACCGGCCATGCAGTCTTGTCGCCCTGGAAGTTGGAGAGCTTTGTCTTGTCAGAGGAGAGGATGATTCCTGACACGCACGCGCCCTTGGGTAAGCGTTTCTGTCGTTCGTGTCAACCTCCGGTCTTAAAAAGACAAATCACAGACATACCTGAATATCCCACCACCAGTTTCCCGTCCACATCTCATCCAGAACACGTGTAGTACCCTTCGCGCTTGTGTATGCACGCTCAGGTGCGTACACCATGTTCTCCTTGAAGAGCGGGTTGCCCATCAACTGCTTGATACACTCGACAGGATCACGCATCCACAACTCGAGGTCCTCAGTCAATAATTTGCCGTCCTCGTCCTTGACGTCGCCGACGACCGTCATAATCTCGCAGCTCCAGTCCGGGCCGGTGGGAAGCGCGTCTATCTTTTGGAGGAAGGCGCGGTTGTTGTGGAACGAGAGCCCGTTCTTCTTGGTCTGTGAATGTATCGGTGAGTGATTTGAATTGGCAAATAAGAACAGTGCACTCACCACCGACTGCTTCAAAAACTCGTTCGTTGCTGTCTGGTTGACGTTCTTCGAAAGCCACTGCGCCAGCTCCCATTCCTCCGAGCCCATAAAGGGTGAGTATTCCGACTCGCCGAACGTCTGCAGCCGCTGACGCAAATCTTCAAAGATTGTGTCCACACGATCGGCATGGCAGGGCTGTCCAGCGTGCAGCCGCGGCTCATCAAACGCCTCGTATGCACGCTGAAATCTATCTCCCTCATCCTCGACCTCCTCCACTGTCAGGCGGCGATCTCGGGTGGGTCGAAGCTCGGGAGGCTGTACCGGAGTGCTTGGCACAAAAGCATCTCCAATATCCATGGGAAAGTCTCCGTCGCCGTCCAGCTGCGAGTGCAGACAAAGTTGTGTCTTCTCAGGTACGTTGTTCATAGTCTCGGTCAAAGCAGTCGGCTGAGCAGATGGATTCATAGAGGTGGTGCCACTGAGCTCCTTGCTCCACTTCGACAAACACGCCGGGGTGTGGGAGATATGGCGTCTAACACCAGTGTCGTTCTTTGCAGCACGAAAACAGTACGGGCAGCGCGAGTCCATCTCGACGGCGAAGAGGGGCGGGGAATTCGGGAAATAATGCCCGTCTATTCTATCCGGGTGAGTATATTTCGTATCTACTTTGTAAGCCAGCTCAATGAGATCATCAGCGGGCGCACACTCGTGACCTCCCCCAACAATCTGCGGGGCCGTCCTCTCTTGCTTTCCACCACCACCGACCCTTCATACAAACACGCTTCGTTGATGCAAGGCGCGTACGCGTCGAGGGGTGGTGACCACCTCGTGCATTGACCAAACACCCCACGCATTCAACAAGCTCGTCCGTATAAAATGAGCTCGACCACCAGGTGTGTACCCTACTCTCTTGAGCCCGCATCTGCTAATTTGCATTCTGCACTTCCCATCCAATGGCCAACACCCAGCAAACCACCCCCGCTACTCAGCCCCGCACCACTGCCGGTCGCGAATCTCGCTCTGTTGTCGCTGCCCCCCGCGGCGCCAACAAGGAGAATCACTCGGAGCGCCTCCGTCCGGTGCAGACCAAGGGTGTGTGATCCATCATTTTGTTCTTCTCACCAGTGATGATTTGTGCAGCATCAGACAATGGTGGTAACGACGCAGCTGGTACAGTACATACTTTGCAAAAGATGGTGCTAGGTGGCAGACCATGGTTTTGCAAAAGGAAGTCGCTAGTGGGTGTACAGCCACCTGGAGCCTATATATGGTTGTGGCCAGCCGCAACTAGTTGACCGGCTGGCACGGCACATCCGGCACAGGCTATATATGGTATTAAATTTGATTTTCAGGCATTTCCACTGCACATATTTAAAATATATGAGAAATAGCCAGAAAATCAGGTCTGAAATTTTCAATCAATCACAGGGTCCACTCCGGCCTTCTCGGAGAATCCCCGATAGGAAGAGAACATTGATGGCTTCTTCCAGATGTGATAACAATCCTGAAAGAGTAGCCGGCACATTTGGACCAGCGGCATGCATCAAAAAAGATGGGGGATCAAAAAAAAAAAAAAAAAAAATCAAAGTTGTAGAGCCGCTTGAGAGCTACAGGAGTTGCTAACATTGTTTTACATCAAACTGATTGCTGGCCCGCAAAACGCAAAATACTTTTTCAGAGCCGAGTCTTTGCAAACCAACCACCAGGTTTTGAAAGCTGAGTGTGTCCCAAGGCTTCATACCAAAGGAACCATTATGTTTTCTAACCTCAGAGTGGTATCATCAACTCTGAATTCAAAAAGTGTTTGACATTTCGGATGCTATTCCTGATTGGGCCACCACGCTTTCCTCCCAAAAAGGCAATTTTCAGCTTTTGCACTCCCATTGGATCTGCCTCTGGGATCCTTAACAAACTTTACTGACAACAATTCTTCTTTCAATCCTTCCACATGTTTTGGCAACAAGTGTGTTACCACTTTGTGTATATACCAGCTGTAAGAGTGGAAATGGTCTGTGCATTTTTGCACCTTTGATATCATTTCCATGTGGTTTCATACTTTTGTGATCTGTGAGCTTAGCATGTTTATGTACCACTTAGGATGCTAGATCTCAAATATCAGTCCAGATCTGAGCCATGGGAGAGTGTTATAAGTGAATGAGATAAAAGGTAGATCTAGGTGCAGCTATTGATATTGGCAGTTGATAACCTGATCCTTAGCACCCCAAGACTTCAATGAGTATTATTAATGACTTTTGAAGTCTCTTACCATAAGGTGCATAATAGGCCAGGTGAAAGTGGGAAAAGTCATCAAATCCCATTTTCACTGTATTGCTCAGGCTCTTGATTTTTCCTCTGTGGTTGAAGCACATGGGACAAGTACCCTAGAGTATAGGAAGCCAGCACAACCAAGATCAGCTGAATACCTGCATAGAAAGTAAAGTTATAGGGATTTTGTGATCATTTTGGATCATTCTGTTGATAGAAGACAAAGGGAATGGAATCTGGGATATTTGAAGTCACCAATGAGGAAAGGGAGCTCAGGGGGTCCAGAAAGTGTCCTTGATCATGAAGGTTGGTGGAGAATCCATGGAGTTCTGTTCAAGAGCTCCACCGGACATTTGACCAAATTCTTACCCTACAATCCTGCAAGACCCAAACACAACCAGTGGAATCTTGCAAATACTCTTGCAAATATGGATGGGTGGAGCAATTCTAAGATGTTCCATCTAGTTTTTAGACTCCCAATACATGTATATGGCCCTGTAGGTGCACAACAAGGGGGATCAGCTCAAAATGATCACACTCATAACTCAGGTTTCTCCTCATGTTCTAGCCAGTTTCTTTGCTCTAATGGGGTCTACTGGCAAGTGAAATGCTCACTGTGGTGTTGGAACCAATGCATTAGCCACAGGTATTGAGAACTGGTGCACACTTGCATTTGACAGAATTGAGTTGAAATCTCTCTGGAATCAGGGGCCTGGGTTGAACCTTCTTCAGATTAGAATTAATATGAGCCAGGATCAGACTTACAGGCTACAGATCACACATCTGGGCACCAGAATCATTCAGTACCAGGAAATCAGTGTTTTCAATCATACAGCAATTGTGCCTCTCAGTCAGTGTAAATGGGGGTTGTAAATACATGAAGTGGATGGGAGGGAGTGTTGCAATAGTTCTATGAAGATTCAAAAGAATTGAGGCAATGGTGGTAAAGGTATGAAGGCAACAAAAATGGGATGAGGGTACCAGGATTTGAACTTGCGACCTTTGCAAAAAGGATTAATAAGGCATCAGTATTAAAGAGAGAAGGAACCACTAGACTATACAACCAATATCTTGAAGCACTGGAGACTCACCTCATCTACCAGGCTCACCTCCTTTGCTAGCCCACCATACCTACCATGCCGCTGTGCCTTGAAAAATCACCATCAAAACACCCTGAGCAATAGGCCATACATTTTGACTCATGTAATACAGGCATTTCATTTTTCTGAAGCCGGGGTTTGGAAAGTATTTGCTCTTGTGAGCCAGCCAGACATTTTGAGCCAGTATTGTATAGGGTGATTCTGTAGCTGCAAATCAGCTCTACAACTTTGATTTTTGATCCCCGATCATTTCTGATCCATGCCGAGGGTGTGTAGTCAATTGATGCAGTGGTATCAGTCATCTCCGGAGCCATTGATGGCACTTTAAGATATTAATATCAATTACCCATTAAATAGAGCTTAACCGAGAGTTAATCTGGTTGTCCAGTATACCCGATACTGCCCCAGGATGCCGCCCTGATCCCTGTGATGGATACAGTCAGAGATAAGAGATTCGGTGCCTTTTGGGTATAGATAAAATTTACTGGTAACTTTTGCAAAACCACGGTCTGATACTTGATGTATCTTTTGCAAAAGATGTACTGTATGTAGTGGGTCGTGTTCCCAACCGCATCAACATCAATCTCCGCCATTCCCGCCAGGACAACAGCAGCTCGAGCCCTCTCCCTCCCCGTCTCTCTCCCTCCCCGGGTCAGCCTCGATCGTCGTCTCCCCAGGCGGGAGAGAAGCGCCCTCGGGAGCAATTACCCCATCTGGACCTTCGTGTCATGCAGACTCGCCGCCTGAATACCGGGGGGCGTGTCAAGGCCAAAGATTTCGACGACACAACTCAAGAGGCGCTCGGGCTTGCCATCGTGATCTTCCGTGTTTTCGTCGCTGTAGGGATGCCTTCCCCGACAACAACACAGCGCTGCAGTGGGTGAGGGATGTTTGGCGTGCCGCGTGCGAGCGTATGAACGTGTCCATGGAGCTCACGCCGGATCTGAGTAAGCTGGTGAGTGTACCATCTCCATCTTGTGCGCTGTTGATCACTTGCACAGATCACCGCTCGAGACTCGCACCTGCGCGGGGAGGTCAAGACCAAGGCTCGACCCGTCGTTGAGTTGTCCTTCAAGTTTGCCAGCGGCGAGAGCAAGACGGCCATCAGGCGGAATCGCCGCATCGCCGAGCGGATGAGGGAGGACATGGCGTTTGCTTTCAAGGTGCGTGGCTGTATTCATTCGTGAATTTCCTTTTCTCATGTCATCTCAGAACCCTGCTGCCCGGAAGGGCATATTCCGCAACATCGCTATTCAAAAGATCATCAACGCCGTGTTCTTCGCCAATCGAAAGGACGAGGGGCCCAACTTCCCCGAGTACTTCGATCCGCTACCGCTCTTTGTACTCGCGCTTATCTTGACTGTGGTACGTAAAATCACCGCCTGCTTTCGCTTCTATACTGACACCCGCTGCAGATCGAAAACTGCATCGACGAATGGGCGTCCGGCACCCGCACCGACATCCCCTTCACCGCCAATGAATACCGTGAAGTCTATCATCGTCATGTTGCAGCCCTGCAAGAATTTGACGAGGTCACCAAAGAGTATGGTATCCTCAACACCATTCTTCAAAACCTCCATGACTCTGGACGGTGGGCTTGTCCTTTTGACCATCATCTTGTTCTCCACTGACAACGGTGCTTCCCACAGGGCTCATTCCGGTGCCGAGCCCCGAACGGCGACTTCCAAAGGCGGCCTTCTCTCATCGGACATTGACGCTGCGCTCCGGGAGTTTGAGGAGGGGGAGTTGGAGGAAGATGAGGAGGATGAAGATGAGGAAATGGATGGGGATGACGAGGACGAGGACGACGAGTAGATACTCCCTATTGAATCACCGACGCTGATAATATTTATTCTTTTCTCCGTCTCTCTTGGATGCTGCCTAAGTATACAGTTTGTGGCTTGTTTATAGTGAGTCCAATGGCCTCTATCCAGTTCTATGTTTGCTCACATTGTACTACGCCTCTATAGATCTACCGATCTACAAATCTACATCAATAACCCGCCAAGATATGAAGATCATGGTAGGCATCTGTCATTCAAAGTCAGAGCTACAACGTGCTATAAAATGGGGGGATGTCGATGACACTACACAAACTATATAAGGTATGTCAAACCACAGTGTCGAGTGAATTTTTCCTGATGCAGGAATTGAAGGTGACTGGAAAGAAGATGGAGGTCGAAAGCAAGGTAATTGATCGCGTGAATTTCTCAAGGGAAACACTGCTACTTACATTCTAATCCTATAGTACATTATACAGTCGTATCGTAGCCAATACAAATCTAAGCTGTTCAAATCTAGGCGGGGAATCTCATGTGGTTGGTATGATGAATGGTGTGGAGGTATAGTAGTATGTAGAATGATAAAAGGAAGATGGAGGAAAGGTATAGCCCGGAACAATGGCAGCGACCCGGGGTACTTGGATTGCTGCCCCAGTCAGGCTCGTCGTCCGCCTGCAAGCGTCGTGTTAAGCTGTGAACCTTCAAAGACGAGTTGAAAAAGTGACATACGACACTTTGATCATCCGCCTGGGCCTTCATCTTATCCAGCCTCCGCCGGCGAGAGCTAGTCGGGGTGCGTGGTGTGCTTGAACCGTCATCGTCGTTGTCGACAGCCTACGTGTAGGGTCAGATTGTGAAGCATCAGAGATGAGGGGGAAAGTGACATACATCACTGACAAGACCCTCCTCCGTCTTCACCTCAGACTGCTCCTTGCCCGCACTCGTACCGACGACAGCCTGCTCAGCCTGCCTGTCCGGAGTTTGACGTCGTTGCCTACCAGAGATGCATCAGCAAGCAGAACGCGGGAGGAATGTGCTGACAAACCATCGCGAGAGCCTGTTCTGGCCAACGCGACCGGGAGCTCACCCTGTAGTCCCATTATAATGTGCACCGGTCCGCCCAGAGGTGCACGTTATAATGCGCACCCTACCTTTCCATGGGTGGTACACATTATAATGTGCACCCACCCACCAGACGATTGCAGCTCCAGCGGCACCTCGGCATCTTTGATGCAGCTTAAATCAGGTATTTCAATTGGTTTTTTATTAAAATGAATACCTAGCTGTGCCTGAAAGACTGATAGACATCACCAGAGATCAATGGCACCCCAAAGCGGTCCAGTGATCAAAAAGCACGCCCGGCACAGTTGTTACCATCATAATTGATCTGATGCATCAAAAAAATCAAAGTTGTAGAGCGGCTTGAGGGCTACAGAAACTGTCAACATGTGTTTTAGCTCAAAAGGCTTGGTTAGCTTGCAAAATGCAAAATACTTTCCCAAACCAGAGTCTTGGTTTATCAAGTCACAATTTAAGGGCTCCGAAAGGTCAAATTCAAGTCATTTGATCTCATCTGCCATGAGTGAAAGGCCGTCATGGGGCTGGCAGCCGCGCTTCCGGCAAAATCGACCCACGTTGATTGTACGTGTTGATTTTCTGATTGTACATGTTGATTTCCTCGCTTAAGCACTCGACATTGACTCGAGATTTAGCTTTCACCCAGCAGCACACAGAGCTGAATCTACCACTTGCCGGCCACTTGCATTT
Source organism: Roridomyces roridus (assembly GCA_029378245.1). Lineage (NCBI taxonomy): Eukaryota > Fungi > Basidiomycota > Agaricomycetes > Agaricales > Mycenaceae > Roridomyces > Roridomyces roridus. The sequence goes on from JARKIF010000095.1 coordinate 42,381, forward strand.
GGCTGGTAAATGATAAATCCCAGAATGACTCGGACTCACCGGGATGACTAGCCGAGTAATCAACATGTACAATCAACAAATCAACATGTACAATCAGCATGGGTCGATTTTGACGGAAGCGCGGCTGCTAGCCCCTTGAAGGCCGTTGAATGAGATGAGAACAAGAACCAACAGATTGCCCGACCATACCATAGGCCCCAGCGGCAACCTGTCCATGGCTGTATTTTCTACTTGTATTTTGCTCTCTCCTTATGGCTTCCTTTTTTCTTGGAGGTCTCGGGTTCAATCCCTGCACCCCTCTCTTTTTGTTCCCTTTTGCCACAGGGGCTTCCCAATGATTGTCTAGGCCATAAGCTGCTAGTATGAGATCATGAAAAGTAAGAATGGCACCAATACTTCAAATTTCTACCAGGTTTGATCCCGATTTCCAATTGTAGCCACTACGCTTTTGTCCCAGAAAGGAAATTTTCGAGTTTCTGTCCTCCCATCGGTTTTCCTGGGATCTGCTGGCTGCCTCTTGTGTCAAGGACCTTTCTTATAGTTTAAATGTATGTCTTGGTAGCCATTTGAGATTCCAGTGACACTGTTATAGGCTTGTAATTGTAGAAATAGACTGTCTTTGGGTGATCTGTTGATATGACTTGTATCTTGGCTCCCCAATGCTGTATGGATACACCTAATGAATTCTCATGGTGGTATAGAAGATTGCCAATGTAATCTGGGCAGAGGAACCTGCTCCCAATGTGACCTGTAGATGAATCAATGAAAATGTTGATCTGGCTGCAGGTATTGATAGCATTGAGGGAACCTGTGATCCCAAGTATCCTGAAGTAGATAGGATGACCCTTAATCAATTTTGAGCAGTTGCCTACTTAAGACTATACAACAAACCAGGTCAATGTGTGATAGTGTCTGAAAAAGACTGTTGCTTGTATTGTGCATTCCCTCAATTTTACCTGGTGATACCAATGGCACAGGGGACATTTGGGATGGCACATAGAGAGTTCAGAACCAGAGATCACTACACCATGTACTCAGAAACATGAGTTTCATGTGCATACATTTTTGGATCAATTCAGTGAGTGAGCACCAAGGAGGAGTAATACAGCAGAGTGGAGACTAGAAGTGAGTAGGGAACATCCAGAGCATTCCAAAAATGTCTTATTTCATGACATTTGGTCAAGAACTGATAGAGTTCTGTTCAAGTGCTGTCCGAGTAAATGTCCATAATCTTACCCCACACCTGTGACATCCCACCACCCATCTAGAGGAAACTTGGGCAGTTTTCACTTTGGTTGCCTACATTGGTCACTAATATAGTGTTTCATCTCTGATTCAGCCTTTGATTGAGGCTAAACATCCCCCCAGACAAGAAACTTGGGGCATCAGTGCAAAATGATCTTGGTTGAATCTCAAGTTCTACTCCCTTGCTGTTTGATTTCTTGTGTTATATTGGTGATCTGGACCTAGTAAATACCTTTTATGCCCCAGGATTGAACACATGAACTGTACAGGAGGAGAAATAGTGCACAGTGGATTTTGACCAAGTTATGATAGAATCTCTTTGGACTCATATGCCTGCAAGAAACTGACTTTCAATTCGAGTTTTGATAGTGTCTAGGCATCTCAGAATCCCTGAGATCACAAGGAATACTCCCTCTATCAACACAGACCAGAAAATCACTGCCTGGGTTGATGCATCCTGTATTGTTCCTCAATGGTCTTTGTCCTTGGTATTGAGCAACCAAGCTCATTGAATGATTCTTGAAAACACTCAGGAGAAATATCTCAAGGATTGAACCAGGCCAGCAAATGTTATCATGAACTGAGAAAAGTGCTCTCTGTTCAACCCATACAGTGTCCTGTTCATGCTCTGCTGCCCTCTAATGGCAGTCAAAAGATGTAGAATGGTTCAAAGAAGAGTTCATAGGCAGGATGCTTCCCAAAATGGAGAGATCTCGGCTTGGATTCCTTTAAAAACGCGAAATTTCCTTTTTGGGAAGAAAGCGTAGTGGCTCCTGTCAATCAAAGCTGACATCAAACCCCGGAGATGAAGCATTTCAGAAGGTTCAACTTACATTGAGGCTTTGACTATTATTGAGGTTCATACATAAGGTATGGGGAGTCAGAATTGTAGGTACAGAGGCAGGGAAAGGGCAAAAAGGAGGAAAAAGCATGGCCCAGGGTTTGAACCTGGGGCAAAAGCAAAAGAGGTATAGCATGAGCAAGGGAACATAACAAGTAGACTAAGCAGACATTGAGAACAGGCCATTGGGAATAGGTGTGGTACTGATTTAGTCCTCCATTTCAACTGTTCTCTGATCACCACCGAGTATAGATCACAAATGTTGATGGGGACCAGTATTCACTCTCAGGGCGTCAACCAGTCATGTTTAAATCACATTCCATGATGCTGGGTCTTTCCACAGTATTTTGCATTACATGGGCTAGGCAAGTGTCTTTAAAGACAAGGATATAAAGAGCTGATGTGGCCCAGAGCAAGAGCTATAACTTTGATGTACATCATTATTTGATGGCCGATGTGATGTCAGTCTCTTTGGATCTGGCCCTGATCAACAATTGATGCTGCAGTAATGGCTCCGGCTGTGGATTGATGCCATCAATATAGGGTCACCCAATTTTGATCGGAATCATCACATTTCGATATTGATGCCTGCAGATCATGAGAATTGATCCCAATTTGCAGCCGGGGTTTTTCTCTATTTTTATTGCCATTTTCTATGAATATCAGCTATTTACAAATAAATAGCAGTGGAAAAGGGAGGTTAATAACACCTACTGGACTGCCGGGATGCCGGGGGTGATCTGGATATACCTGACGTGTTCTGGGTAGGGTGCACATTATAATGTGCACCACCACTGGAAAGGCAGGGTGCGCATTATAACGTGCACCTGTGGGCGGACCGGTGCACATTATAATGGGACTACTGGCTCTGGTGCGACCGGCGGGTTGGAGTGGCTTGAATAAAGGTAGATGTGACAGAGATCTCGTCCGCTTCTCGCTGCAAAGACGGTGAGATACAAGAACTCGTGGGTGAGGAGACGACAGACAGTGTGCGTGCCCTCGTCTTCCGCCTGTATTCGCAGGGTCAAATTCATATCTGAAAAGCTGCAGGTGACGTACGTCCAGATGCCCCCACGTTGCGAATTGTGTTTCCTCCAGCACGTCCTGGAGGTCATAAACCGTCAACTCATCCCCAGAGTCGATAGGCGGCAGTTTGTCGCTGCCATCCGAGCCGTGGACCAACGTGTACATCGCCCGCACCATCTTGAGGTCTGCGGAACGAGAACAAGATCAGAGTCGGTAAAAGCGGGCGAAAGACAAAACACACCGTTCGAAACGCAGTGCGCATCCCCTCGAGTGAATGTGCCCTTGCCAGTTGCCTTGCGGGGCCTGATGCGTTGGTTAGTGATGCACCATGAAAAGCTTGAACAAAACTCACTTGGCGGACTTGCCAGTCTTCTTGGGCGGCTCTTGCTGAACCTCTGGGTATTTTGGCCCCCCTGCTGCCTGTACATGCCTCCCAAGGGCTTCCAGTCCATTCTGTCAGCCCTGGAGCCCAATATCGGGGTTTTCCGTCGAAATTCTGAGTTGACAAAGGTCCGCATGTGACCAGAGCACGTGACTAATCGGACACGTGACCAAGTCGGGAGCATGTCCCGAAAAAAATGAGAAAGTTCACTGGGGCTCTATTCAGTGGCCTACTATGCAAACAGAGCCTTTCCAGTGTCTGCAGAAATTTGGTACAAAACTTTTTTTTCAGCTCTTGGAGGGACCCCCCCCCTCCCCTCCTATAATAGGAAATTTCTTATCTTTGGTGCCCCTTGCGTCTCGTTGTAAAAATTGTAGGCCTCCAAGCCGGTTTCAATCAGCGGGGTTAGGGTTTCCACTAACCACTCGATCATCACCTTGTCGAAAGAGAGCGGGTCACCGACGACCCAATCATTGACCCAGCCAGCGCTACCGACAAGCTGGTAGAACGGCGTCAAAGCCTTGCAGTGCCGGCGTGGCATTTCGAACTGCCTTCCGGCGTGCCTCGTTTTGAGCGTGATTTTTCTCACGACAGACTCGCTGAGGATCGCATCCTGAAGCGCCTTGAGAATATGGCATGAGCGCGCAACCCAGAGGGAACCGAGGCAGAAACGCACCTTGCACAAACCGCTCTCAGGTGCAGCGTGGAGACCGCCAGTGACCGTTTCAAATGCTACAGTAAACCCTGCGGCAGCGACTACTCGCCCTGACGTGCGATTGAGTACTAGCTGACAAACATGGACGGGAAGACACACCTCGACTCTCGATAGGGTTCCTAGTCCTTCCCATGGTGAACGAAACGGTGCTCCAGGCGCTCTCTTCGAGAGGAGGAGCAGTGACGACGAAATGAGAGCCCTGGGCGCGGTTGTGGACTTGCTCAAGGATGTAGGCATCTTGCTGTATGACCACCGTGTTCGGGGGCTTTCGGAATGGTTGGGTGTCACCGAGGTACTGGAGCAAGTCGGACTTGTCCATGATGGAGGAAGAGGAAATGGAATCGCGGTGTTTGATCCGTCAACTTGCGCTGCCAAAACGGCCTACTAGCTGCAGCAGTATTACTCTCGAGGCAGGGTATATATCAAGGTTACGTTGGCACCTCTCGCCAGATTCCTTGGCTCAACGGCAAACAGTGTTCCCGCCTTGAGACCGAACCTCCATGAGGGACTGGGGTTCGAATCCCTAAGGCATCAACTCTTGCCTGGAAATCTTATCAGACGTACGGGAGAGGGTGGCAACCACATTTTTCGAGTTCACGTTCATGCAGGTATTTTTTGTATTTTAGTGCTCGAGAAGACGCGAAAATTACGCTGTACGAAGTGCAAATAGGAAACGCCATTGCATCTTTTTCTTCCGATATCTTCAACAACTTGAAATGGGCAAAAGAAAAGCCTCCGCGGAAGCGCTTCAGACGTCGCACGCTGTCCATCCCGTCGATCCCCCGCATATCGTAAATCTCGAGCTAAGCGATATCGCATTGTGATCGCATATATGAAGGCTAGCTGATCTCGCGCGCAAATCTCCTTTGTCTGCCAGGCATAGATATTCAAAAAATCCGGGCGATTTAGCAACCCCAGAATAAGCGTCTCACGACTTGCTTCGAATGCGCGCCTGTAGCACCGAAATCAGTCGAATAGCCAGAGGGTCCAATTAACGAACGCACCTCTTGAATTATCGACTCATGGCCACAGAGACGTCGACCGCTCAGTCCATCAAGGAAACCGGCGAAGAGAGTTCATGTGCAGGATTCTGCAGGTCAGTCTGATAATTGTATCATCATTAATCATTCCAAACGAGAATTACAATAGTAACAATATTCGTACACATTCACTTCAAGAAACGCTAAGCCTGTGATACATCTCACTGAGAGAAAATTGAATAATCAGCAAGTATAAGTTGATTTGCAGGCGGTACGCACAAGTTCCACTCCGGCAAGCACATCCAATAACCCATCACATTTTCGATGCGCTCTGGGAAGCACCGAAACTTGACCCCGCCAGCGGCGCGGAAAATGGCACCGCAGGGGTCAGGTTCCAACATGTCACGCGGGCGATGAAATACTGCGACAGCTTCAAGGGCACAGGACTGTATGTGGCACTGAGACGAAAGAATGTTGAGATGGTCGATTTTATCCGGATGACCCGAAGAGCCTGTATGGATGATGTGGATATGGGCGAGCTGAGGGCATAGAATATTGCCGTCGCCGGCGCTCAAAAGTTCGAGCAGAGGAGCGACCTTTGAGGGATCTTCGCCTGAATAGTCTCGGGTGCAGTAACCAAGGATGAAAGCGATTTCGGTGATGGAGGAGTATATCTGGAGAATCGACCGGGCCAGTTTTGTATTAGGCCGACCTCTAGTACCCAGACTGCGTACGGTGGTGGCAGTTTGATTGAAAAAATGGCGGACTTTGAGAACAAGGATATTGAAAGAATAAGGATCGAAGGCAATTTTCTCGAGGATAGGTGTCTTGAGACCCGCGACGACGCTAATGTGTGAAACATAGAGCCGCCGAAGTTGCGACAATTCGATCACTGGACCTGGAGACGTCCAGTCACATACGTCCTCCAGATCGGAGAAGGTCATCTTGATTGACACCTCGACGAGGGCGGGACTCATACTGAGAACGGCCTGATGTGTGTCCCAAAAACCCACCGCTTGGTAGCGAGTAAGTTGGGACAGTGGGTAGACGAACACCGCTGTGAGCCACTCGTACCCGATGGCGACATCGACCAGCGAAGTGGCGGTCTCGAAGCAATCGAGGGTGTCCATATCATCGTCGTGGTTTTCCCCGACCCACCAGAGAGAGACGGTGCGTAACGCTGCGATTCGATCATGAAGGTGTTCGAAACGAGGGAGCGTCGTCGTCGACACCGTCATACGCAATTCCTCCCATTTCTCGGCGTGTTCCTCGAGACAGCCAAAAATTTCCTCCTCGAGCATCCGATACCGATGTTCCGACGCAGTGAATTTGATTCTAAGTGAACGAGCGCGTTGGACTTGGGTCCTCACAGCGTCCAACGGTAGAGTCGCCTTCTCGTCGTCAATGTAGATAAAAACGGTGGACCACAAGGCGTGGGTAGCAGTGGAAACTGTACGCCAGTGGCTGCAGACGTGAGTCAGAACCCATGGGCTGTCCTCGAGAAAGTCGGAGTTGCATCTGTTAAAAGGTCGTTCTGGGAGTGACCAAAGGAATATTTCACTGAGAATCTCGGGAGGAATTCGTCCGATAGGCGAGGTTGTGTCGGTTCCTTGCCCACCGACGCGAAGGACGAGCATTTCGAGGTCGAGGTTGAGATCAAGTCGCAATTTGATCCTGACCGTTGACTTGCCGTTGACGGCATCACGATCTCTCCACAGCAGTGGCCTCCGACACTTTTCATGGAAAACAGCGCTGGCTTGCCTCTCAATGCACGAGAACTGATTCGTGACGACCATGGACATTCTTCGGAGCAATTCGTTACCCTTTATCTTCAAACAGCCTTGGTGCGCGCCTCTTTGGACGAGTTTTAACAGCTGCTGACTTTCTGTCAAGAACTCATCGCTCATCCGTCGCTCCCGCAACATTCCTACAAGAGCCGACGATGTGCTTTGGCTCTGCTCGGCGCCGATACAACTCAGTGCGTAACTTGTCATCTTGCAGGAACCACGGGCCAAATGTGCACCTTCTAGATCAACCTCTGCAACCAGTTCCGAGATGCTGGGTCGACATGGCGGATCGGAACCTTCACTCCTTGACATGCGTCTCTCAGCTTAATCCAGCCAACCCGGGGCTTCCTCACATCGAATGCCTGGCATGGGAATCATGGAAAAGAGGCATTTTCTCGACGAGGGTTGGGTTTGGACTCAGGTACGCACACTGCAGCCATCTTCGACCACTACTAACACCCTATAAGGTAATGACTTTGTCTCTGCCTGCGCCTGGTCCCCCGAATCAGTCCGTGGCTCCGAAAACCGCAGCTTTCGCATTCATTCGTCATTCGACACGGATTGCTCGACTGCCGACCGTCAGCTTCTCAGCTTATCCAGGGTATTCTAATGACGGAAGGAATGCTAGACCCCATCATGGTTTGGGAGGGCAGGAACTTGGTTATGCCACACTCGTGCCAAGTCTCGTCGCCCTCCCATCAGCTGCTTGGCGCGATGTGGGTCTTTGGCGCTAACGCGGTGTTGATGCACTGGATGGTCGATGTTTTAGCCCCCGTTAGCGAGACAGCCATCAACGCTCGTAACGCGTATGTGGACTACGTGCCGCCAAAGAGGCTGAGCAGGAGGCACGGAAGAAGAAGAAGAATCGGTCAGTCTTTTTGCTTTTCAGGCTGGCTCATCCACTAATCACCGCTTCAGCTCCCGGAAGCCTTTTACGAGGGACTTTGGAAGCGGTTTCGAGCGTCGCTGCACGTCGCTGGCATCTCTCTCCTCGTTATCACCGAATTCGGGCCCGCCACGACCTTCTCCTAACAGTGACGAATCGTCACCCCCTGCGTTGCCTCCACCATGTTGCTCTCCAAACTCGCTACGTCTTCCAGCACTGCAGAGGAGCCGTGGATGCAACGAGTGCCCACAGGCCGGGTGTCGGCGATATAATCCAATGCTAAGAAGGCATCGGTGGTCCCCGTCAGATGTCAAGGCGCCTTCCCGATCCCTTGTTATACACTCGCCACGACTGCTGAGAACGGACGGTGTTCTGTTCCTCGGCACAAGCACTGCCAACACATCATCCAGCCCCGGCTGTTCTTCCCGTCTCCCATTCCCGATACGCCATCCTCGCCGACGACTGGAGTTGTGCTCAAACAATCTCCGTCGTTGCCAGCCGTCGAATCAGGAATAGCGATTGTCGATGCCAAAAGATGAGCGGCGTTTCGAATCGGCGGCGAGTGCGGAGGAGGCCTGAAATCAATTCACCTCAACGCGGGCCATGATGAAGCAGAAGGCTGGGTAGATGAAGAAGAAGAGTCGGCAGCGTTCCATGCATGATCCCTTTGACCTGGCGGGTCCAGGTCGCTTCCACTTCCTACAAATGCGAAGGAAGGTGTTTCGCCATATCCTCCCACCGGCACGAATGCCCAACGGAGGCCAGCGACGCTGGCTTTCGTGTCTACGACCAAAGAAGAGCCTTAGCACCAGCCGCGGATATTTTCATGGGCTCTCCTGGACTTCTCGTCCCAGAGGTGTCAAGCGGCACAGGGTTGACGTCGGAAATTCTCCGCACGCGTCCTCGTCTTCCTGGATTCTATTGCGTTCTCAAGACCCAACTCACTTCCTCCGATTCAATTCTCTTTTGACACCGCTTTCCGCCTCTCCACAAAACTATGCCTCCCCATATCTATATCCACATCGCACACTTAAGATACCTACACAAGCACGATAGATTCAGATTACGGCTAGATCTGTCGAATTACCATTAGATCATGTACCCCAATTGTATCGAACTTCTTCTCGCTCCACACCCTCTGATTCCACGAGCATGCATGTTGGCGTCGCGTCGATTCACATTGACAATCGTGCACGTGATCGCGCTTCTTCTCTTTCCACCGCCATTTTCCTTCCGCGCTCAATTCGTACTGTACCAAACTCGCCCTTGTCGTTTGTAGCAATATCAATACTCGAAACTCCCTCCCTGCCCCCCGTACATCGTGTAAGAATAATTAGTGCCTATATAAGTGGTGTATTGTTACAACATGCATCGAGCCATAATATGTATGTATGTATGTATCAACCCCAGGGATTAGAAGACGCCGCACTCTTCTTCTTCCCAGCACCCAAGTCGCTCGGTATAGTCCATGGGTCCGCGACGACAGAAGAGAATCCACCGCCACCGCCGCCACCATTACTCGTTATCGAGCCATCAGCTCCGCCAAACGACAATCCCGACGCAGCGAAAGGATTTTGCGAGTAGCCGTCGAATCCCAGCGCACGTTGCGAGTCCGGCTCGGGCTCGGGAGACCAAACGGACCCCGAGCTATCGCCAAACGAGATCGTACTGGGCGATACGAAAGCTCGTGGTTTCTCCGGAGGAGGCGGTGGCGGGTCGTCCTCGTCAGAATCCTCCTCCTCGTCATGAATGTCATTGACGGACATGGACCGCGCAAAGGTGATGGGAAGATCCTCCTGAGAGGAAGACGACGAGGCTGCGGGCGGTTCGTCGTCTGGACCGACGTGCTGTTGCAAGGGCGCAGACTCGGATCGATTCGTCGGAGGTGGGATAGTCGGCATCTCGAATCGACTAGGTTCGGGCATTTTGAGCTCTTCGGGATTGAGCTCAGCCTTGCCAAGAGCGTCCTTGATGGCTTGGAAATCAAAGCCAGCGTGCATCGGTATCTGACTGGCTTCGTCTTCCTTGTTCGGCGAGGTCGGTACGGGAGGAGTAGCAGTACCAGCGGCAGCTGGAGTACCAACTCGTGGCGGTAATTCATCGTCTACAGAAGTCGTGGTAGATGACCGTGTATGCTGGGAGAAGCTGCTTGCAGTAGGCGGACGAGAAACGGATTGGGGTCGTGAGGGCTCCTTGGATTTGCCCGAGAACCAGCCTTTCTTGGCCGCCTTCTCTTCCTCGCGTTCCACTATACGTGCACCCTCAAAGTCGGGCTCCTAATTATCGCGTTAGTGAAAAATACTGAAAAGATGATGGGACCACGCACCACCGGATCGTCAAAGAAATCCGCAAAAACGGGGAAACCCAACTGGTCGAGAATCAAAGGCATGAAGGTGCGGTAGCTCATATGGCCCGCAATCTTGTCCGTCACGTCCACATTCTCCAGGCCCGGAACGTTCTGCACCGGACGCAGCCCCGCCACGGTGCTCACACCACCACTAGTCGCACGGAAAAGGTAATTGAGAACCCAGTCATTGCGCGCATACGCGTTGACATAGCGGCCCGAAACGACCGAACGCGTTTCGCACCATGTCTTGGTGGAAACAGCGACCGTGGTGCCCAGGAGGAAGACGTCCTGCACGATGCCGAAAGCCTTGTGCTTGGCCAATTCGATGAGGGCGTAAAAGATCACGCGAGCACCGAGGGAGAACCCAATGAGCGTAATGGGACGCACACCAAGATGGCGCTGCATGAGGACGTCGGCAAGAACGCTACCAGCGGCTCGAGCGCGATCCAGGGCATTGTTCCACGGATTGTCGATCAAGTATCCCAACTTGGTCAGAACTACAACGCGAGCATTAGCATCGGCCACATAAATGGAAGAAAAAAAAGACTGACTGATTGGCCATTGGAGAGCGCTCATGAGAGCAGTCATAACGGTTGCTTGCAGAACAGTTTGACCGATCTGAGACAGGACTTCCCCAGTCAGAATCGACAGCGCACTGCCCGTTTCCTGAATCATCTCGGGTTCCCACAAAACGCTAAAGACGTCGCCAACGACAGGATCGAGGACGCTGAATGGTAGTCGTGGGTCATCAAGTTTGCCCGTCATGAATCTGAAAACGATATTAGCTAACGCAAGACGAATGGGACGTGCACATACCCAGGGACAGTAAGAATACAACTCACGCGCTTGTTGTTGTGCAACGGTAGCAGGTCGAACGTCCTGACCTCCCGCGTCCGCTTGATCATGCCCTTCATGGCGATCCCGGAGCCTGTCAAAACTCCGCCCGTGGTGATGACAGCAGCCCCGCCAGCGCCGGCAAGGAAGCCCGTCGTTCCCGTGACACCAATGGCAGTGAAAACGCTGCCCAGACCGACACCAATGACAGGCGCGAGTAGACCCGCGGAAAGACCAATGACCAGCCCTCCTCCAAGCGTTGCCAAACCCAACATCATGTACCGTTTGTTCCGCGCAGCCTTTTTCCGCCCGTCTATCAAATCCTGCTGCTCCATCTTCTCCACGTCCTCCTGAATCTCCAACGCCTCTGTCACACGACTCTCAAACCGGACGACGTCGAGCCATCCCAAGCCGAGTTTCAGAGCAGCTTTCTCGAGCAGAACCCGGGAACGAGCGTCATAAACGCTGTCTGCAATAAGCAGGAGAAAAAGGTCGCAGAGGACAGTCCATCGGATGTCAAGCGTCACATTTTCGTCTGCGGCCGAAAGCGTGGTCGATACTCCGGGAATCGCGGCGGTGGAGGTCTCAGCGAACACCTTGGCGGTCGTCTGAAAGCTGCCCTGAGTGGCAGTCGTGGGCGTAGGTAGCTCGTCTGCCGGCGTATCAAAGACAATCTCGGCCTGGCGCCGAGCTTCGTTGGGGTCATATTCGGGGTTGGCAACGGTATGGGTCGTCATGAGGGCAGGGACGAGATCCGCAGCTTGCACACCGTGCTGCGCGAGGCTCTCAATCATCTTCTGCTCTATCCGCATTGTTAGAGAAACTTGGGAATATACTGAACGTCGTACCTTGAGTCTCCAGCTCCATATGATAATACAATCGACCCATAATCTTCAATGCCCAAAGGTCCATGTTCTGAACGGCGGCTTTGAGTTCTCTCCGATTCGGCCGCTTGAGTTCCTGGGCCATCTCTTGTGTGATGAGCGCGCACAGTCCGACATAGGCAATGCGCTGGGCCTCGGTAAGCAGGTTCTTGGTCGCCTGCATCTGGCTGAGAGGCGTCATGGCTTTATCCTCGTCGAACAGGTACTTCGTCCGCAAATGCACCTCGTCCGTCTCGTCCTCCTCGTTGACCCGTAAACGCGTGTATTCGCTCTCGTTCTGGTCGACTTTGGAGCGCCATTCGTAGCCTCGGTCGTCAACGTCCAGTAGCGTGCCCGTTGCGTTCACTGCGCTCGCACCCTTGGCCGACGGAATGTAGTGGTACTTTTTCTGGTCCTCCTCGTCAAGTCCACTGGCATCCTTGTCCTCGCGGACCACGGGCATATCCTCCCATCCCTCGTCGTCGTCGTCTAGGTCGAAGGCATTGATAGGTGCGATCGCAGTTACAGGCATCCGTCGAGTGGTGAGCCGAGAGGAAGATGTCGGATGTCGGTCAATCAGATCAGGTTTCAGCATCGTGGCCGAAGACTCCGACGATGTAGACAGAGTAATGTTCCTCGATTGAATTCATCTACCAACACGAATAGGGTACTCTACAACACGAATACGGGTACAGAAACGAATATAATACACAAGAAGTTATGCGCGCTTTGCCATGTCTATAGTCTGAGAAAAGGTCAGCCAAAGTCGCTTTTGAGAGGACGAGGACAACATACATCGTGCTGGAAGTCGATTACACGTCTAGCGGGCGCGTTCATCACCGCCCCTTCCTCCACCTTCCGTTCCTGGATCTTCAAGTAAAGTTCGCGCGATTCGTATTGTCTTCCAGTCCAGCAATTGATTAGGGTTGGACACGGGTCGAGACCCGTACGGGTAAAACCCGCGGAAATGGACCCGCGGGTCGCACGGGTACGGGTACGGGTCAGAGATTCTGACCCGGCTCGAACCCGCGACCGACCCGTGCATGCGGCCATTGCGTCGGCAGAGGCGGCATCGAGTTTCCACGGGTTGTTCGATGCAAGGCTGTCATTGCAAGGGTGAGATCGACTAGTATGTGGACAAATTGTACTTACTTCGCACTATTTCAGGCCAAATACCCGCGGGTATACGGGTTGTGACCCGTACCCGTGCGGGTCGGGTCAAGCACGGGTACGGGTACGGGTCAGCCCTCCGTGACCCGTACCCGACCCGTGTCCAACCCTAATTGAGATACTTGAGGATATGTCGCGGAAGATTTCAGAGATAGTCGGAGAGCCGTCCTTGTCGAAGGTGTATGCGGAAGTTTGCAAGAAGAATGAGCAGGCCGACGCAGCGTACAACTTGAAGACAGCGAAAGGTCGACGGAGGCTTCACCAGAAGAAGTCCTTGTCGGTCGAGTCGGAAGAGAGTGGGCGTTGCTAGAGTTGACGAGCTCTTGGAGGCGTTGCGTTGGTATGGAAAGTCAAAAAATTTGAATCGACAAGCCAAAAGCACGCCGGCGTACCTTGGTGCTGCGACTCGCAGCCTCGTCGACACTCTGCAGGCGCGACGGAGTGACTACCTCCTATGCCTCTAGGTCATCGTCGTCCGTGTCTCCTTCCATCGTCACTCTTATTTTCTTCACCCTCCTCGGTGCCGTTCTCATCCTCCTCGGGGTGGTCCTCCTGCGGTTACCGTCGGAAGGTTTGGTGTATCGATGTTCAGAGAATAGAGCTGACCAGCGAATCCTGCAGGAGTTGGGTCAGTCGCCCAACGCATTCTTGTCGCTGTGGAAAGGCATCCATTGGTCAACGAGCATGAGAACAAGAATGTCACTCACTACTCCAGCTTGACCTGCAAGCCCACCTGATAAGCGGCACGAAGATTTCGTCCAGAAAGAGGAGAGCCTCGTCCGACTTTTGGCAATGAGGGCGGCAACGAGGAGATGAAAGACGTTGGCCAGATTGGCGTCTTGAGATAGAACGGCGTGGTCGCCGTCGTAGTTCAACGCCCGAACAACGGACGAGGGCGTATCGTTTCGCAAGATGCAGCACTGGAGCATCTGCCACCCGGTCTATGAGTTTGAGCCGCACAAGGAGTAAGGAAAGAAGCTTACCCCCAATAAGGCAGGGCCCCACTGGATTGCAATGGTAGGAATGACTTGAAAAGCATGCGGTTCGACGGAGGAGGAGGGCGGGGTTGCGCAGCTTGAAGAGAAGGAGGATGGTCGGTCGGGTACGGGAAAGAGTTCGGGTGTGCGATCAACGATCCGATTTGCACCTCGTTTGCACCCATCGGTATTCTCGAATGTCTGGTCACGGAAGACCCGCTTGTAAAGACAGTAATGGCAGAATCCTCACCATTTCTACTGCCTGTGCCGACGTCCATCTCCCTCCTCCATGAAGCCGGATACATTTCCTGTGCAATAGGCGGTCAGCGCAGCGGCTCGACTCATGACTGGAGCCACACCAACCCGATTTCGCCACTGGTCGATGTAAACCAGGCTCATACCGAAAGAAACAGGTCGATGGAGAGGGCAGAAGACAACAGCTTTCCGAGCTCACACGCTTCCGGTCCCGAGACGGATCACAAATCGCAAGTCAAATGGGTATTTATCTAGACTGAGTTTGAGACCGGTAGAGAGGAGGAGGAGGAGGAGGTAATTCCTCCTGTCTTAGTACATCTGAATCGAGATGTCTTACTTTTCCTACATAGAACTGGCCGTCTCAGATTCATCCGAGCATTTCCCCGATCTCCAGGTACAGCCTCAAGATCATCTATAAAAGCCCTGAATTTCACCATGAAATCAAACACCCACAATGAACCAAAATATCAGCCCAGATTCAGAGCGCCTACCGTGTCTCACTGGATCAGGGTGAGTGTCCCAAGTTCTATATTCCCATTCGACCCTGAAATAGCTTGCCAGTGCCCTGGTGTTCGTTGATCCGGGCAGTGACAGTGACGAACTTGAAGACAAGTTCGAGAACAAGTACAGAGACGAGTGGCGCCAGGAATTCCAGGAAATCCACAAAGACTGGTTCACCGACCCAGCCTTGAACGATGGCGTGTGGTCTACCGACTGGGACGACTTTGAGCTCATCAAGTTTTGGATCCGCCGCACCCCGGACGGAAAGCTCAAAATCGACAAACTCCTCAAGGAGATTTGGGTCGTGCCAGGCACCATCGAGATGCTGGCATACATGCCCTACTGCCCTGGCTCGTATTTCTGGTTTGCCGCTGGAGGGGAGTATTACTTTTGGGCCGACTATGTGCTCAAGAAGCATAGTAAAAAGTTCGCGTCCCATCAGGAGTTTGTGGATTATGCGCTCAAGCCTGTTGATCTCCGGATCCGAGCGTCGAGACTTCCGGAGGTGGAGGTTCCACAAGCTGTGGAAAGCGATTTCTTGTGGTTTTCTCGGTAGCCTAGCTCTCTGTTGAGATTCAATGCACAGTGGTACTGTCGTTTATCGTAAAGCTTTGGGGTAGAAGAGACCCGAGGGCAAAAGCACCATGCACGAGCAAGATTTTGCTGAAATTCAAGACTTCGTATGCCGCCAAGAGAGCCACAGTGAAAAGGGTCAAGCTGCAAGGACAGTGGGTTGCCTTTTAGCGTTGATTTATACGAAAAACGGTGGGCCGGTAGGGAATGGATACGAGCTGACGCGTACAGCAGGGGAGTCCGGGCCGGGCAAATGAGATAAAATCCCAAGTCCGTCCGTGCGTATGGAAGATGGGTAGCGAATCGGGGGGGCTTGGGCAGTGAGAAGATGGTATAAACAACAACGGTAGACAGAAAGCTAAGGAAAGGAAGAAGGGTGGTCGTGACGCTGTCGGTTACGTAATCCGCCAAATCCTCGATACTGGGCAAAGCAATTGAGCCTCCAAACCGGACAAGCGTCGAGGTTTAGCACCAACGTCGCACCCAGGTCATCCCGTCCCTTACGCTTCCCCAGCGTGCGTGCTAGGGCAAGCAAGAAAGCCGAGGACTAGAAACATTTGAGCTCAAATGACAAGCAGCCCGACTACGGAGGTAACACACCGCCACTAACGTGACACTGGGTAGAGCGCCCTTGATAGTTTTTAAATCGAATCCAACGTGAGACGGTAGGGGCAGGGTCCCAGCACGGGTAGTGAGTGAAACGGCGGTAAGCTGCCGCTTCATCTTCCTTGCGTACCGGCGTCAGTCCTAGAAAACACATGAGTTGATCATATTGAAAGAATACTGGGACTACACACCATCAGAGCGTACGAGTAATCCGTCAAAACGGGCGGCCAATTGGTCGCTAAGCACAGCTGAATGGCGGTAGCTCATGTGGCCAGAAATCGTCCCCGGGGCGATACACATTGTCAGCCATCGGGTCTTGCGCAACATCGCATAGTGCGGGCTGCAGTGGCTTGTCAGCACAATCCAGATAGTTGGAAAGTATCTTACCCGAAGAAATCGAAAGCAGACCATCGCGCAAGCCTCCCGATCTGGGTCAAAAAGCCCCGCGAGACAGTCCATACATAACTATTGTCTCGTTTCTGGCACGAATGCGCTCCCACCTCCCGAAGTTGTCAAGAGTCCATATCGCGGCGCAGCCAAGCCCGCCAAGAAAAAACATATCAAGGCGTTTGAGCACCGGAGGGCCAGCGCTCGCGAACGCTTCGACTGGGAAACAATTAGTCATGATCCAAGGAGAATAAAAACAAGCGTACTTGCAGAGAGGATTCCGTCAATATTGAAGGTCGTAATAATTACAGTTGCCGCGATTTCCAGCCCGTTGAAAGCCGAGGGCTACAAACCTTTGAGCAAAACGTCCCACAACCCAAAGACAACGCACCTTTGAACGCGATATCCGTCGACGGTGGTGCTAGTCGTTCTCCAGCGCAGTCGTCCTGAAGAAGCTCGATCCGAAGATCCCGAGCAGCACCACCCTCCGGACTCCTTCGCCGCGAGAGGGACAGAGAAGAACGTTGCGCTCATTGCAGCGTTCTGGCGGGCTTTGAAGTCGAATCCACAACAGATCGGTATCCGAGTTGCCTGGTCTTCGGAGCGGGAGGAAGGGCAGTAAGGGCAGTGGCTGGAGTATCGAATCGTTGCGATAAATCATCCCCAAGGGTGTGGAATGCATGATGTCGGAGAATACTTCGGCTCGCGGGGGACGAGCAGGGTCGAGGTCGAGGTCGGGATCGTTTTTTTCGCCACATTAGTCGCCCTAAAGAGGTAACGCGTCAGTTTAGGAGACTGAAAACATTCTGGGACCACTCACTCGGTCGTCCAAGGTGTAATCCGCACAAAACGGGGCGAGAATCAAAGGCGTGTATGTACGGTAAGCTCATGAGATGAGCAATCTTGTCGCCACTCTCCAGCCTCGTGCTGGACCCGCTACCACCGCTGCTTGCACGGAAAAGATACATGTAGAAGTATTGATGTAGGCCAGAAACGACTGTGGCGCCCGCCCAGCGAAAGTCGATCTTTAGCGCCTCTTTTTCAAGCAGAACCCGGTATCGTCATAAACGCGTCCACAACGAGCAGAAGGAAGAGGCCGTAGAGGGCGGTGCATGGGATGGGGGATTATGTTTCCAGAGAGTGTGGTGCTTTCTGGAAACGTGTGGTGGATGCTCTGGGAATCACGACCTGTTCGTTCGAGATCGCAGCGCATAAGGACTGTCTGTGCTGCTACGCGGGCCCTTCTTCGCAGACTCAGACTGCTGCTCTATCCGCCTCACTTAGAAAAAAGAAGCAATCCAAATAGCGAATTAATCTCGTACCTCGAGCCTCCAATTCCAGTCCTCCTGGCCAGTCATGGGCCATCTCAGACTCTTGAGAGAGCGCAGTCCGACGTCCAATGCGCTGGGCCTCCGTAGACAGACCGAGAATCCCATCCTCCTCGTCACGGTTGATCATGACTCGGCAGTCGGAAATGAATGGTTAGTTCTCGTGTTGGCCGTGCTTCAAGTTCCAGACACGATTCGCCCGGACTCTACGTCAAGCAGCTATCCGAAAGCTCGTGTTTATCGGCGCGCTGGTGTAGTTGGTGTCCTTGGCTGACGAGAATGCGCAGCAGTGACAAGTCGCCATTTTTCTGTTTATTGCCGTTTGCAGAATAGTTGGCGCGGATCATGATGGTGTGATTTTGGCTCATTTCAGCCCGAATCTTAGAACGCTCATTTCTCCACAACCGCTGCACCAATTCACAAGATTTTAGTATCACCGTAATCGCCTCGTCTACGCGCAGGGCGCCCCATGTTTTTTGAGCCCGGAATTTGGTGCCGTGCATCTCTGTTTCCCGGCACCCCAAGTAGCACGAGAACGGCCGTAACTTCACGTAGACTGCTCAGAATAACACGGTTTTCGAATATGGTGTTGTCCTACATGTACTCTAGGGCGCCCCGGGTGCGGAATCCCAACGAGGTCCTATATCTCATTGAACGACCACGGGACATCTCTGATCAACACATCAAACCTGTTCTCCTCCCTCTCTCTCCTCCCTCAATGACTCGCGGCAAACCTCTCTCCGACGACCTTCGGGGGGCTATTCTGAACATGTCCCGGCGTCTCAAGGTCCCGGAAATCGTCAAGTATACGGGCTGCGCGACAACCACATCTTTGCGGGCTTTTGCTTCACGGGCGGGTGAGCTCTGGACAGCTGGATAATGGTAAGTGAAAATCCCAATGACTTAGCGACACATACCTATCTCATCCGCAGCGACTTCTTCGTCGTCATCGTCCTCGTCAGAGCTCAATTGGTCCGAGCCTGACTCATTGGAGTCCACGATATCTATCCCGTCCTCTTCGTGATCGTCTTTTCTCGCCTGCCTCAACTCTTCGACAGTAGCACCCGGGACTGTGCTGGCGAAGATGCGGTCCATTTGCTCTTCGAAACTAGGGAGGCGACGCCGGGCAGCGGTCTGCGTCATGGATCTCGTCCCTCCACCCATTGCTACCAGTGCGGCCGCAGCGGCAGCCTCCTCATTCTCTTCGGGCTCCTGTGGTTGCTCGTCGAGACGAGCTGCAAAGCTGGGAGGTAACGTGTAGAGGAGCTTGACCCGTTTCTGTTTAGGACGACGGGGTGGAGAGGGAGAGGTTATGTCCACCACCGCTGTGGGCTGGGGCTCTTGGGGTTCCTCCACCTCTTTTTTCTTGCGCCGAGGCTTGGGACGAGGTGGGGTAGGGGTAGGGGGTTTCTGTACTTTGGCGATTTTTCGTTGTCCTGTGGGTGGTGCCTTCTTCTTTTTGCCGTTGGCCATGAGCGTAGAATTGACAAGAGGCAAGCAAGATTTGCAAGTGTGGTGTGCTTTGATCTTGGGGCAAACTATAGCTGAAGAACCTATCCCTGGGCAGCCGCACACCCGGGGCGCCCTAGAGTACATGTAGGACGACAACATATTCGAAAATGGTGTTATTCTGAGCAGTCTACGTGAAGTTACAGCCGTTCTCGTGCTACTTGGGGTGCCGGAAAACAGAGATGCAAGGCACCAAATTCCGGGCTCAAAATTTATGGGGCGCCCTGCGCGTGGACGAGGCGATTACGGTGATACCAAAATCTTGTGAATTGGTGCAGCGGTTGTGGAGAAATGAGCGTTCTAAGATTCGGGCTGAAATGAGCCAAAAATCACACCATCATGATCCGCGCCAACTATTCTGCAAACGGCAATAATCCAGGCCTGCCAGCCAGAGCATATACTCCCTCGTCGTCGTCGTCTAGGTCGAAGGCGCATGGGTGCGATCGCAGTTACAGAGAGTTACATGCATCCGGTCGAGTGGTGGTGAGCCGAGAGGTCAATCAGATCGGCCGCGGCCGAAGACTCCGACGATGGACAAAATGTGTAGAGTAATATCCTGGATTGAATTCGTCTACAACACGATTAATGGGTACATATTTACAGAAAGGAATCCACTAGAAAGTTGTACAGAAGTGCGCCTCATGAGGCGCACTGGGCGAGGTCTGGAGAAAAGGTCAGCCCAAGTCGCTGAAGAGGACGGCGACAACATACGCGTTGGAGAAGTGGTTTGTACGGAGAGCGGACCCATTCACCATCGCGTCGTCCGCCTTGGCGCGGCAGACACGAGCAAAGTTCCAATTCATATCTTCGAGCACTTGGATAGTTGGGGATAGAATGGGTGGTTGTGGATAGAATGAAGATGGACCAGGGTTTGGATATGTGAAGCCTTCTTGGATCATAGGTCGCGGAAGATTTCAGAGATAGTCGGGGAGCCATCCTGGGAATCAAAGCGAAGATGGGATGGCGTCCGTGGGTGCTTGCGTGGAGTGAGAAGAGGCCGACGAGGGGTCGATGGTGGCAGTCCCAACGAATTCTCCAGCGTGAAAGACGGCGAAAGGTTGACGGAGAAATCGCCAGAACAAGTCCTTTTCCGTTTGTGCGCGTTGGGACGTGAAAGTCGGGAGGCTGCGGGCGTTGCTAGGGTTGACAAAGTGTTGGGCAGCACTGGCCCCGGTGTGCTGTTCGGGTCCTACGACGAGGTCAGTATCGGAGCAGGAACACAGATGGAGGCACACACCTCGTAATTGACGCAAAGATCCTCCAAGTCCAGGCAACGGCCTCGAGGAGCTGGCGATCCAATAGCTTGAACTAGGGGCGTAGATGGAGGCCTGGTATTCGTTGTCGAAGAAGACGCCACGGGCGCTGGTGCCTGGAGGAATAGTCACGACACGTATATTGAGGGGAAAATGCGAAATACCGGTGGGAGGAGGTCCCAGATGGTGGCCTTGATTAGACACTTCATCTTGAAGGATTGGTAGAGAGCGAGAAGAGCATGGTCCTCTGGAAGATAAGGGTGAAGTACTTGGCAGAGAAGTCGAGAACGGACAAACCTGGAGTCGACTGATTGGCACTCCGTAGCTCGTTCGGGGATATCCTAGAGCGTATTTGAGTGCCAACGAGCAAGAGGAGGGGCAGAAACTCACAACTGGCGGCGCGCCGTGGTCCCCACCTCGATGAGGAACGTGAAGATGGGAACTAGAAAGGCATCCAGCAAGCCTGCGCTCTCCACTTCGTCCGCCAATGCACCAATCCAGATGACAAACACGTTCCCTGCACAACCCTCCCCAATAGAGACCGCCTCTTCGTTGGCGATTTGAAGCATAAGGGCACCAAGGACGCCTCGTGAAATGACACAGGTCTCGAGACTCTGTGTCCGGGATTAAGATCGACAGATAGAGATGGAGAAGGAGCAGTAGCTTACGTTGGTCAAACCGTCCTCGAATCCGTCCTGAAGCAATGTCGATGTGCGGATCGCCTCGCCAAAAGCGCCATGAAGACGATACCGTCCTGGTCGCCCATGAGCAACGGCCTCGCCAGGACGCAAAACATACCTAGTGCAATGAGACGGTTCTTGGCGTCGTGGGCAGCGGCCAGGGCGGCATGCCAAGCGGATTCAGAGTCGGGAGCAGACGGCCTTGTGAAGTCGGGCGATGCAATGGACTCGCGCATCGCCTGGCTAACGTGTTTGTCGGTATTCTTGAGGGTTGGCGCAGAGGAAGCTTCATCAGTTGCGTCCAGTGTTGGTTTGCGTGTGTGTGAGGAGATGTTGCGCGTCGACATGGAGGAAAGGAGGGAAGAAGTGATTGAATCACGCGCAAGGAAAATTCCAGTTGGCAAGTTCGCCCATCCTCAGCTGGTAATAGTACGATCCCCGTGAAGTACATCCAGAATCTAAGTCTATTTACGCTTGCCTGGCTCAGTTCACGTTCCACTGGTCAACGTTCTCTCCCCGACTTTTTGATTCGCCGACAGTGGGTCATTTGCACAGCGCTCGTGGAAGATTATTTAAACACTCCTATTGAGGGGAGAAGATGAAGATTGCCGCGTACTAATGCCACCCATGTTTCCAACAAACATGCATCCGACTTCGGCGCTGACGACGCATTCGGACACTGACGCTAAAACCCGAATCCGTGCAGCACTATATAGCATCAGGTCAACGGCAGCGGAGGGTCGATGAAGACGTACGCACCTTTCAAGGGGCAGACCGCCAGAATTCACGGGAAGCTCGAGTTACTTTTACAGTGGTAGTCCTTGATCATCGGTCAATCGTGGACTAGAGATGACGAGCGCAAAGTCCACCTTGAATGGGACCAATTACAAACGCCCTGAAACTTGGTGAAGCTGGAACCTCCTCTCGGCGTTCAGACGCGTCGGCCCGAGGCAAGTGTAAGATCGAATGGCGGAAAGCAAGTGCCAGATGATCGTTGTTCCTTCCGAGTTTGTCGCGGTGTGCCTGAAAAGTATGTCAGCTGAAATAGCTCAAGTAGACGAAAAAGCACATACGTGGCGTTGGAGAGGTTGCAGGCAGCCGCGTGCGAAAGACCATCGTCGGTCGTGACTCGTAGCAGGGAGCAGAAGCGTTCTTCCCCGACTTTTTGGCTCGTATATGCGGGCGCATGCAGTTGCATGGAGCGCTAGAGCACGAGGCGGGCTTTCCAGGGTATTGGCCAATGCTACATTGAAACACCTATTGAGACGCCGTTAGCACTGGGGAAGAAGGTGACGACCGCACGCACCGATTTCACGAATATCTCAAAGTCTCAAGACAAGCGGCCAAGGATACACCGATGTCCTGGCGTTGGAAGCGGGCAGCAGTACAACTTTCACCGCGTCTGGAAACAACAACCCTTCCTCCACGCCATCAATCCACACAACCGTTTCAAACGGTGAAAAGTAGACGGAGCAATGCCCTCGGGGCACATGGTCGCCCCAAAGTAGCGATGGGCGCCGAACGAGAGATGGCCATCGAGTCCCAAGTATCACTATCCGCCGCTCGAGGTGGAGGCAAAAGGGAACGACGGTGTGCCATTGGGTCCCGTAATGGAAATGGCAAGAGTGGCACAGGCAGAGTAAATGTTGGGTGTACACCGTTACACGCAAGTCGGCATCACGAGGAAGTGGCTGCCATTGGCTCCATCCCTCCGCTCCTCGGCCATATTATCCAGATACTCTTCAGTGACCCCGCGCCCGGCCGTGGCCTCGGAAAATTCTCGAAGAAAACGCGAACCGCCCACGGAGCTCCACCAAACGTCTTCAGGCACTTGTAGACGCCTTGACGTTGGGTCGGCGCATCTCGAGCATGCGAGTGGGTCGTAGCAGACAGACATGCGAATGCTGCGCGCCGTGCCGAAACTGGGAGCGGACGAAAGACTGGGCAGATTGAGCGTTTGTTCGGGAACCTGACGATTACAAAAGGCGCGAAGCGGGCGATTCCAAGAGGCGCGTTCGACTGAATGACGTATGCTGTCCTCGGAAGATTGCGGACAGTCGATACATTGACGACCGGGCAGGATGGCGCAGGAGGGGAAGGCGGCGCTATCTTAATATCAGACATCATCCTGCTTGGACTAGCGTCACGGAAGCCGAGGCTGCATGTCCATTTTTCATGAGGGATGCACGACCGTGGCTTGATATCCACCGTAGGAGGGGCCAAAACTGGCGCCAGCAGAGCGCGGCATGGGAACATGCTCTGCATTCGCGTGCAGGTCGAGTAACGGTCGGCCGAGAATGAATACTGGATAGCCCGGTGGGAATGGGTACTTGGATATTGGAAAGAGCGCGAGACACCGAGAGGCGCTTTCCTCGGCGGGCTCGAAAGATTGCGGGCATTCGATAGATGGGTGATTGACCAGGGTGACGCAGGTTACTGGAGGAGAAAGCGACTTTGCCGACATTTGCAGCGCCAAAAACGGAGGGTGATGCTGACCATAATCGTCTCCGAAACTTCATTGGAGCCCAGACAAGAGAGAGGGCGTTGCCGAGGAGGAGTTTGCAACGGGTCCTAGGGCGAATGGAGGATTGCAATAGTCTGCGACCGATTCGAAATCAGGGGAAAATTGTGGTGACGTGTCTGGACAACGCACCATCCACACATCTAAGTAGCACTCTTGCAGCTCAGAGCTGGTACGGTGGCTAACGATTCTGGGCCCATTAGCCGGCTTGAAAATAATCTCGGCTCGTGAGCACTGACTGAGCAGTGAGTGGTGCTCGTCGTTTGGGCGGGTGGCGTTGGGCGGCGTGAAGAAGAGAAGGTCGAGTCTCGTTGTCGCGGCGGCGTTGAGGTAAATTGGCGTTTCTCGCCTTAGTCGGCCTAGTCTCGTATGCACTGAAGGTGCTGCCAGGAAGTGGGATGATCCGGGCGGTTTGTTCGCTTCGGCGATCAGAACCGACTGGTCAGGACGCGTGCCGCTGGGACGACCCATCGACAAGCTGTAGGCGCGTCCCCGAGGCACGCGGGACACCCCACGACCAAGCCTTCAGCTTGTAGTACCTAGCATTCATGTGTCTGTATTTACAAATCTAAAAATTCTGCGTGTAAGGGTGCTAGAATGTCGATCCGTCGCCAATAGTCCAAGAAGGCGTCCGACTTCCATCGACCCATCTCTTTCACGATCGAGGGGTTCACCCCCGCGAGGAGCAGCTGCGTTGTCCCGCCGATGCGGAAGCTGTGGCCGGTGAAGATTGGGAAGCCTAATTTCGACCAAATCTCGTTGCATCGGTCGAGGAACTTCTTGCGAGTGAGGTAGATGATTGTGCTCGCCGCGTCCGTGTGTGAGAACAGCGGTTCGTCGCTGGGAATGGTGTTTATGGAGAGGTGGGCCTCGACGGCTGCGATTGGGTCTGACCGGGAGCTTTGCCGGCAAAGCATGGCGTCGTCTCCCTTCTCGCGGTGTGTTTTGGTCCACGGGAGGTGCAGGATGCGTGAGCCTTCTTTCGTCGAAGGCGATTTCAAATCGGAGACGAGGGGAATGTGGTCAGCTTTGAAAGTGGTCTGGTTCGACGAGAGCATCTCCCCGATACGGAGTTGGCCCCAGAAGGCACAGCAGGCTGCTGCGAATACCACTGCGTCCTTCGGGCTGCTGTGGTTCAGGTGGGTGTCGAGGGCCAGTAGCATGGGCTCGGTCACCGGCGGTCTCGGGTTCTTCCTTGACGACGCCGGCGTCATGTGTTCGACTCCGCGGAGGGTGTAGCGTAGTCGGATGCCTCCTTTCCATTCAGCGTCGTTGGTAATGTGCCAAGCCTTGACTGCTGCAACTGCACCCCTCGCAGTTCCCCCAGAAATCTCGCCGGCTCTCGAAGCTGTGAACGCGCATAGTAGGAACTCGCCTGCTGGGAGTCTGAGCTCGTGTGCTATTCCTTCGGCGTCGCAGAACCGGTGGAAGGAGGCTAGGCCCGAGTTGTACTTCTTGAGCGTCGACTCTGCCCATGCACTTTGTATCGCCTTCTGTACCCTCTTTTCGGACTCGTTCGATAGTGCGTTCAGGCGTGGTCGCGATGAGGGCCGAGGTTTGTGTTTTGGTGCGAATGCGCCGTATCGTGTGCGGGCAAGGTCGGCGAGGGTGCTCTTTGCTGCTTCTCTGGCTATGTTTTCGATGTCGAGCATTGTAGTTGTGGTCAAGAGGAGTTGGTGCTGATCGCTTCATTATGCAAGTTACATTAAAATTGGTTCTCAGTCGGACTACAGTTCTTCGTATTTTACTGAATGCTCAATGTACTCTGTTAAGTGCTCTGGTATTCTTGGTGGGTTAGGGTAGAGTAGCTTCTTCGCTCCGAACTGCCCGCGGGAAGGGGCGTCTGCTAGGTTCTTGGCCGACTCCACCCATTCTATGGAGAACCAGATCTCGGCCTCCTGGTATAATCGCAGGATGTTTCGCAGTATCGCGTTTTCCTGAGCGTTATACGACTTGCCCGCCGCCAGTGCCCCGATGACACCTTGGTTGTCGGAGCGCAGCTTGAAATGTGCATTGCGGACGTTGGATGCGATGATGGTGCGAAGGGCCAACTCGATGGCTACCATTTCACCCCACCCTATGCACCGTCCTGCCGAGAACCAGCCTGGTTTGTAACTCCATGCTAGCCACTTGCCGCGGAAGACAAAACCGATGCCCCAACTTGTTGATGCGTCAACGTAAATCTCGTCCGGGTCGGCTGGTGGAGGTTCCCGGATGTGGAGGGTTACATGGGGTTGGCTCAGGGTCTCGCGCCACCACTCGATGTCCTCCGCCACCTTTGCCGATATTGTATGTTTGACGAAATCGTTTCTGGCGTTTGCAAAGGAGGCGGACTATGCTGCTCACTTTGTAAAATAAATAAAACTAGCGAGAGATGACCCAGGGACATACGTCGTTCAGGTGCCAATCACAGCGAGACATGAGAACGAGTCGAGAGACGACGTCTTGAGAGCGAGAGAAAGAAGCAGTTGCAGATCCGATGGATATCGCGCAATCATCGAGAGAAGATCCAACATCGAGACGCTGCTGAAACAGCGAGACGCCGAAATTCAACTACGACGAGAGACTGCGGCGAACGTCGAGAGACCTTCGGAAGGGGCCCGAAAGTCGTTCTTCACGGTGGGCGGTGCTGTGGCGGACGCGTCGGTCGTTGCGTCGGTCGTCGATCAAGGGGAGGAACACAGGATCACCGGGCCGATGCCGTCACGTGCATTCCCGCGACGCTTACTTATCTGTCTCCCTCTTCTCTCCGTTCCTCCACCGCGGCGCGACCCCTTCGTGACGGTGGGACGCTCCTTTGTAACCAGGTGGGTTACACCCACGCGCCGTTCAAGCACCGTACGCAAGGATCGAGCACCAATTCAGAGTCTGATCCTTCACATCCACCTGTGAACTCCCTGCCTTGCCCCTTATTCCCTCTCAGCCACCCGTTTCAATGACATTCCCATACAATCTGGTGGAGAAATTTGAGTGGTTGGGCAGGGTGGACGAGAGCACCATGAGTTCCGCCAATACCCCCGTGAACTGATCAGAGCAGTGGAAATATGCGACTTGATTTGATTTCGTTCTGCACCAAGAAAATATACATCTACCGTACGCCGGCACTCTACTCCATCTACGGCATGCGAGATTACTCACGGATGCCCTAGGGAATAGCGTAGAGCTCAATTATGGCGTGCGCCGCTCCCCCGACCACCCGGTCTTCGAAAAAGATAGATCCATCCCGAATCTGGTCCGCAACGTCCTTCAGACATCTCGGAGTGAGTCCTTGATGCTCAAAGGTCTTGACAGTCCACCACACCTCGCTAAGCTTCATCGGAATCGTCGGGTGCAGCAGCTTCCATCCAACTTCCTCCCGCCAGAAACGCCTCCAGACCTTCACGCAAGACTTGTGGTCAGCGCACTCCCATGATGGGTCCTCGGCCAGAGGCGGCGCGAGATGGGCGGTGCGTTTGATGTCTTTCTCCACGAAATCCCTCGCCTGCACAAGGATTCTGTATACACTGAATCCTACCCGCTCCGCCTTGTCGGTAGTTAGCTGATGTATGGGCCTGCTGATGATGGATTTAACCGCCGGCTCGATCCACTTGAGGATGCGAAATTCGCACGCGAGTTGCAGTTTACGGGTGGGGGAGAGATAGATGCTATCCAAGTTCTCGACGGCGACGTCCTTCCCGGCGGCGATGATATACAGGTCGGATATCTTGAGGAGGTTGGTGAACATGCGCTCCTTCTCGTCGTCTGACGCGTTCGAGAATGGACTCCTGCAGACACATTATTTAGCAGTCAAATGCGAACACTCCCACTCACATGCGGTAGACGAAGGTGCGGAGGAAATCCTCAAACTCCAAGTTGGTTAATCCTGCCACCAACAGTGGGACCTGCTCGGTGCCTTCGCGGTCGGGATCTTCCACCGCTTTGTTGGTCGGAATTGTCAAGATGGCCGACAGCCCTTCGGAAATCTTCAGAAGCAGCTCCCTGTGGATTTTGTACAAGGTACTCTCAATCTGCTGGCCGGTAAGCTTCCAGATAGATGCAAGAATACATCTGAAGGATTACCCGCAGAACGATGCTCCCGTCGGCAAACCAATAGAACGGGTGGTTCTCCCAGTTTCCCTCGTTCTTTTGAGGGGTGAAATTGGCAGCCTTGAACTCTACGAGCGGGCGGTCAGGCTCGGAGCTGTGTGAGGACATGGTCGTTGGTGGAGGTAAAAAAATCCTTTGTTCCCTGATTGCTTCCGACCTTTTTAATTGACGGCTCTATATTTGCTCAGAGCTGTGTTTCAAGCGACCATGTCGCGAAATCTCCCGCCCCTCCCGCCGCCGCCTGATGGGCTACAATGGTCACCAAACGTGTACGAGGCCTTTGACGTCCTCAACGTGAACTTCCGCCACGTAACCAAGGTTCCCTTTGAAAACCCTGACGCGAACCGTCTTCGATACTACGCTGAAACTGCGACCGAGGAGCTGGTGCCCATCCTTGAAGCCTTCGAGGCTCATGCGGCCGAAGAGAACATTCCTCTCGCCTGGGTGTACTCATGTACGGAGGCTGTGGGGGGCTTGGTCCTGGATCTATGTCGCGCGCATGAGAATGCGGTGTCACGGTGAAGATAATACCCCTTGCTCGTTGCGAGTTCTAATCCCTCTTCAGAGATGAAAGAAACGTCGCGTTCGTGGAGCCTGTCACAGTCGTTAAAACAGGAAAGCGTGGCAGGCCCAGGAAAGTCATCAACACCGAATTCGTCGCGCAGGCTATGGCTCCACACCGGCGAATTACCGTGACCTCACTAGCCAAGCTTTTGGGAGTGAGCCGCCCTACCCTCATGAAACATCTCCAGGCCGAAGGTGTTTTGTACAAGTTCACGCACTTGTCCAAGGCTGAGCTCGATGTACTCGTCAAATCATTCCGTATTGCCAAACCGGAGTCTGGGATACGATACCTCATTGGCTACCTCCGCCGGTGCGGCCTCCGTGTCCAAAAACACCGTATCTACTCTTCTGTCCACCGCGTTGACGGGATTGGTCGGGCGCTGCGTCAGCGCAGGGTGATTAAACGCAAGGATTACAAAGTAGCTCGTCCTAACGCTCTTTGGCATGTGGATGGGCACCACAAGTTGATACTCTGGGGAATTGTGATTCATGGTATCGTGGATGGCTACTCACGAACGGTATGTCTTTTGGGCTTTCGGATTCTACATTGCTGATTCTGGGCGGAACTAGATCACCGCCCTACATGCCAGCACGAACAACAGGTCCAAGACCGTGCTGGAGTTGTTTTTGAAGGGAGTAAAGGAATACGGGCTGCCCTCGCGCGTTCGTGGCGACCGCGGGGCAGAGAACAAGAAGGTCGCTGTCTATATGATTGCGGTCAGGGGCCTTAGTCGCGGCTCATTTATATGGGGGTCGTGCGTCAATTTTTATCTACTGTACCGCATCCCGGCTAACCTCTCCAGATCTACAAACAACACCCGCATCGAGCGCTTGTGGTCGAGGTTGGCTCCCAGTTTGCGCGGGCGTGGCGAGCTTTCTTTTACCGGCTCGAAGCACTGCATGGTTTGGATCGAGCCAACCCACATCATCTATGGCTCCTACATTTCCTCTTTCTTGACACAATTAACGAAGATTGCGCTGACTTCCGTGCCGAATGGAATTGTCATCCGATTTCGGGCGAGGGACATGACCGTAGTCCAGAGGTATGTCTCACAATGATATTTGAATGGGACTCAGACTACTAATAGGATATGATGCTCATCGGGCAAGTCAAAGACGGTATGTACGTGGATGACTACGAAGATGTTCACCCTAGTGTTCTCCAACAATACTACGGGGTTCACGGTGCAGCATCGCGTCGTCTGCCTGGGCATACGGGGGCAGGGCGCTGCCTGACGAGGACGTGCCTCCCCAAAATGACGAGGACTCCGACCCCGATTCAAGCGACAGCGAGGATGAACTCGAGGCCCAGATTGCCGAAGCTCATGCCGACAATTTTCACCACGATCCGGTTGCAGTTCCCAAGCACGCCGAACCGTTCAACCATGATGCGATGCAGGTTTTCCACGCAGCACTCGAGGAGGCCAACACCAATGCGTATATCTTCCCTGGATACGGGCTACTTCCCGCGGAGTGGGAGGATGGAGTGTACCCGTCTTTCGAGATTTTGAAGTCGGGGCGTCGGGGCGGGAAACAGCTCCGGGTTGCACTTCCCGACTCCATATGGCGGCCGCGCGCAGAGTTGTGGGGACGTGCCTTAGCTATTTTGGACAACGTTAAATACATGACGGAATAATGGACAGCAATTTCTTGCAGGACCTCGCAACGAGCGAGTTTTTTTTTGACGCACACTGCCCTCGCTGGTAGCAGTTTCGCACTTTACTACGCGGCGCATCGGCTGCAGTCTCGCATTTTCTGCACCGTCCTTTTCTCCTCCATGTCGTCCGCTGGCGAATGCACCGCACTGAGCAAGCGCACCGGGAAGGAATGCTCCTGTACTGAGTACGAGCCTCGGGACGACAAACCCGGGTACTGTCTCGCCTGTCGGCATCCATCAGACTTCTTACAATTTACTTTTGACACTTTTCCACGCCAAAAAATAGCCGGACAAGTGCCAAAAAGTGCTGAAATTGACAAGTGACAAGCCAAGTCTGATTCTTCACAAGTGCTCGGCAACACGATATTGATTCTGTCATTACGGCGATCTCGCGGCCTGAACCTCTCCCGTTTCTTGATGTCCTCGATGCTCTCAACTGATATTTTATTTAGACATGTACATGGCCTTCGTAGGTCCGAGTTTTGAGGGAGTTGAAAGTCGGCTTGAGCACTTGATCACTTGTGCCAAGCCGTTGTCAAGCGGAAAAGCGCTCAAAGTTGACAAGATTTTTGTCAAAAGGCTGATGTCGTCAAAAGCACCATCTAATCCCTGCCCCGGGGGTGCCGACCCTCAACGCCGGGGTCAAAACCATGCTCTCCAAAATGCTGCAGTCTGGATCGAGCCTCCCATCATCCTCCACCTCATTGAAGGCTTCCATGTCCGAGGCTCGAGGGAAAATTCAGACACCACCCGTGCTGCAAGCGGCGGATCGTGAGGCGAACAAAGGCTTGCGCCGCCAATCGGAGCAGGGGGAATCGAGCGCATCGCAAGCAAAGGCAAAGGTAGTATATTGTTTCCCGTCGCCCATTTGATTTGCGGCTGAGCCATTCTATCAGGGTAAAAAGAAAGCCACTGCCAACTTATTCAAAGTCGCGTCCATCGTCGTCCTGCCTCAGGGGATCACATTTGATGTAGGTCAGCTTCCAGTTCTCAAGGTTGTTTGTTCATCGTTTTTAGGACGAGATATCGGCGTGGGTTGTTAACGGTCAGAAGAAGACCCCGAGCAAATTCGCTATCGACAGAGCGGGGGAGGAGGGTCTTGCCGTTGTGGATACTGACAACGGATTTGAACTAGACCGAGCCGGCGATCACGACGCGATGGTCAAGGCACTCACACATCACCTTCCTCACCCCTTTGCCCACTTCAAAAATTGCAGGAAGAGAGTGGTGACAGCGAACCAGCGTGGCGCCTCGTGACCGTCGACGACGGAAATCTCCGAGTCCTGTACAACAAAACATTCCCGGCGGGCAAACTCATTGATTGGCACAAGGGGAATGCTGGGACCGCCTTCCGCTCCAACCGCATATTGATTGGTACAGTATTGTCAAATCTTGCCCTCGAGTTTGCTCACGAACCGTTTCCAGCGGCTTGCCAGAAAATACCACGTCGGTGCATTGCGGCATGGAGGAAAGAGTTGGGTTACGGGGACGATCCGTCTCACAAGGGGCGTTCTGAGGACGGTGAGTGCTTCCCTCAATGCATTCTGGAGTATTTACGGATGTGTTTTCAGACGACGGCGAATCCGGCTCAGACGAAAGCGAAGGCGAGTCCGACTCGGACATGGATGGCGGCGCGAGCCCCGAGAAGATCCCGGCGCTAAACAAGAAACGCCTGTTCTCCAAGTCTTTCAGCGACGACGAAGAGACCCTCTCAGCGAAGAAGAAAGGCAAGGGTAGGCGTGTTCTAGAGCTTCTGTTGGGATCTCGAATGCTCATCGTTGTGCGTAGGTGTTGCTGGACGCACCTGGACTCGTGGGGCTCAACCGGAGGCGGGTCCCAGTCGCCACAATGGTAATGTTCTCGTTTCCAATAGACTCCTTGATGCTGAACATAGGAACACAGGATCGGCAAGCAGCTCCATCATCAACCTCACCACCGATGAGACCACTGGGCAGCTTGGCAAGACTCGTGCGACTTCAGAAGAATCGATTGAAGAAGACGTCTTCATTGACAACCCTTACAACAAAGATGAGGTATACAAGTTCAAGTGAACTTTCAAGTTGCTTGCCTGTACATGTGTTCCTGCGCATCACGTTTTCTTGGACTCGGATCGTCGTAAACGGGTCAAATCTTTCTTGGAGTCTAGAAGTTAGAACACATGATTGTTGAAGTAGATTCAAATGAATTTAATTGTACATGACCGACACTGGTTTGAGTTTCTGAGTCCACACGGCTTCGGCTATTTTTCTTGCGCCTGAAATCATTGTATACTAGGCCGACGAAATGGTGAATCACCTGGCAGGGTGTTGGCTGGTGCTTTCTGTTCATCCTCCTGTTCACAGTGCGTGTATTTGCGTGGATGGTGGGCTGAAGGTGCGAGGCTCGAGCCAACCCCCAACTTAGTTACTGGAAGCCAGCGGTGGTCCTACGATGATAGCGTCAGCGCAATATCTACAATACTGTTTGAGCAAGGTCGTGGGCTAGCATTGACCCCCCGTACCCCGGCAGCCGTGGTGGAGGAACGGAGAAAAGAGGGAGACAGATAAGTAAGCGTCGCGGGGATCCACGTGACGGCATCGGCCCGATGATCCTGTGTTCCTCCCCTTGATCGACGACCGACGCAACGACCGACGCGTCCGCCACAGCACCGCACACCGTGACGGACGACTTTCGGGCCCCTTCCGAAGGTCTCTCGACGTTCGCCGCAGTC
This sequence comes from Roridomyces roridus, assembly GCA_029378245.1. Classification (NCBI taxonomy): domain Eukaryota; kingdom Fungi; phylum Basidiomycota; class Agaricomycetes; order Agaricales; family Mycenaceae; genus Roridomyces; species Roridomyces roridus. The sequence goes on from JARKIF010000095.1 coordinate 75,064, forward strand.
TCTCGTCGTAGTTGAATTTCGGCGTCTCGCTGTTTCAGCAGCGTCTCGATGTTGGATCTTCTCTCGATGATTGCGCGATATCCATCGGATCTGCAACTGCTTCTTTCTCTCGCTCTCAAGACGTCGTCTCTCGACTCGTTCTCATGTCTCGCTATGATTGGCACCTGAACGACGTATGTCCCTGGGTCATCTCTCGCTAGTTTTATTTATTTTACAAAGTGAGCAGCATAGGCGGACAGGCGATAGATCGTGACAAGGTGTGAGCGACCGAGCTTGACGACAAGGGAGCAGTGCTCGAGTGTGCCGACCACGTTCTCGGCCTCGGTCTTGGAGACTTTGGTCCCCGCGTTCCAGTGGGAAATCTTCCGTAGGTACTTCTGCCTCTTCAATTCTGGTAGCGAGACTGTACGCTCGGCGATGTTCCAGTCAAAGCCGATGTACGCGAAGAACGTCCGGAACGGGAAGTGTTTGTGCTCCTCCCACGGCCAGCCGAGGTCGTCTGCGACCTCGAAGAAGATCCTTTCGTCGTACTTGTAGACGAAGCGGCCAAAGGCATCGTGGCCCTCTGGGTATCGGAAGAACACGAAGTCATCGACCCATTTGAGGATCTCGTCGATGGAGAGGTATCTGAATATTTTGACCAGTAGATCAGCGATTCTCCCGAAGACTCCTGGTGCACTAGTCGCTCCGAACGAGAAGACATTGTCGAAGTAGACTTTGCCCTGCCACTCAATCATGAGCTGCGGGCGGTCTTCAGGTTTTGTGGGAACGATGCGAAATGCGCTCTTAACGTCGAATACAGTGGCTTCCGTGCCTCGTGGTGCACGGGCGATGATTATGTAGCATTGAGCGAAGGAGCCCCAGTCACACGAGAAATTATCCTTGTCTATCTGTGAATTGACAGAGGGTATAGCGGGGTTGTTGTATGGGAAGGAATGGTGGTTAAACATGCGCCATTTGCCGTGAGGTGGGTCCTTTTGCAGGCAGCCGACCGGCGAGCATCGAAATGGGCCTATTAAGCTCTCAAGAAATACTGGATCAAAGGGAGGTGAGATGCGTCCAAGTTGGCACTCGTTCAAGATGTAATTCGTGATAACGTCCGGGTGTTCAAGTGCGGACGTGAGATTCCGGGGTATATATGTCTGTCTCGTTCGCTGATTTTCGTCTAGGCCGTGTGCAAAACCTGTACGTATTCCTGCCGGGATATCGCTGTACTCCGCCTTGATGCCCAACTCGGCAATCCAGTGTTCCCACCGGTCTGCTTTGAGGGGCGTGACGATAGGGAACAGCTCAGAACGACGGGCAGTGTTGCGAAGAATGAGCAGGAGACGCGTAACCGGGAGCTCCGGCGCCACAGAGGGTGCAGAAGTGGTTGAATTTACATGGCCCACTGCTGCAACCTTCATTGGAGTTATAACGGAAGCACGGTCGAATGCCGTGGACTGGGGGAGTAAAGCCGCCTTTAGCGCCTCCGCGGATGCACCACTTCCCGTCTTGTGCCTGGCACTGCCTGCTTGCATGATCCGTCCCTGCGCAATACATGCACCGGTTGTCGGCGCGTGCTGTTGGTGGCGGTTGGCGTTGGCGAGTGGGGCCGTATGCGTCGTTCCGGCTTTTCGGTGCAAATTGGTCTCGAAATGGGCCATCGCGAAAGGAGCTTTTGCCCGGCGCTTGCAGGCGCTGGGCTTGTGCGGTATTGGTTCCGATAGCACGGATTTGGGCTTCCGTCCGTGTCTGTACGTCTTGCTGGTAAGCTGATTCCCATTTGTGCGGTTGCCACGCTGATATGTCGAAATGGTTGCGGACCCATTCTCGCACGACCATATTGTGGTACAAACGGCATGCGCCGAAGTGAGTCGAGAACTCCGGGCGCGTCCGCAGCTGTTGGAAATGTGTCCGGAATTGCTGGGCGATGAGGGGCGCGTCCCTACGGGGCATGTAGTATTCCTCGATAGCTTGTACGAGCGTATCGCCGGCGAGGACGAAATCTACCGCCGTAAGCGCTACGTCACCAGCCCCGTCGTTTTGCAGTTCCTTGGATACGAGTATCCCATCGCGCATGAACAATCCTCTCTCCTCTTTTCCCGTCCTCTCCGCCGCCTGCCGGCATTTGTCTGGTGTTAGTTCTGACAGCCAAAACATCTTTCGCAGGCCCTCCTCAGCATTCTTACGGAATGCGTTCGGGACGACCAATGAGAAGGCCGGTAGAAGGACCTTCCTCGTCGGGTCGTCGCTGGGGACAGCCGTACCCGCCCACAGCGTGCTCTGCCTCTCGTTCGGTGGTTTTGCTGCTCGTGCACCAGTCATGGGTGGAAGGGGGTGGAGGTAGTAATTGGCGCGCGGGGCGTTGGCACTGGTCTGCATGCCTGCTTACATCTTAGTCAGTCTCTGCGGGAATGCGGGCCGCGACGAGGGAATGCGGTGGTAATGGCTTTATTGGAATGCGTATGGAATGCGTGGGAATGCGTATGGAATGCGGAATGCGTAAAGATTGCGTAGGGAATGCGTAGGCAGTGGTGCGAGATCCGACGCTCGGGTCTGCCGCATGATACGGGGCGTAGAGGAGGAAGTTCGGGCATACCTTGTTGTTTCATTAGGTTTTGCATGGCCGTTGTTGTCGCTGAGCTGATCAACTGCTCCAGCTGCGACTTCGTGAGCGTGACGCGCTCCTCGCCGTCGTCGTGAGTGCTCCGAATGTCGTTCATCGGGGAGTCTTGCGCCCAGACGCCTGTGGGTGGGCGTATCGCTCGCGACGAGGTTGGGGATAGCGGGGGAAACTCTTCTTGGGCGGCCATGTTGGCGCTGAACGCGACGCGACGGCCGTGGTTTGTGCCTGCCGATGCCGAAGCGATCGCCGTGTCTGCGTCGTGCAGCGAGAGAGCTGGAAGTGGTACACTCTTGCGTGGTTTCTTGGGCAGTCGTTGTGGTGTGGCATTCTGGCCGGGAGTCCGCTGTTGCTGTGTTCTCTTCCTGGTGCTAGCAGTGCCGGGTGTGGTCGTCCCAGCAGCCGATCGCGACCTGGCCCTCTGTCGTCCCTTGGCTTTCCGAGTAGAGTCGGCAAGCGGGGAGGATGCCGCAATGCTGGGTTGTGTCATCGGGGACGATTGAGCGTCGCCCTGCCTCGGTCCTGTTTCCTCCATGTCGCTGTCCGACTGTAGGGCCTGTTGTTGGGACGGGTGGTTGCTCGTCTCGCTCGCTGGCTGCCTGTCTTCCTCTTCCTCCTCTTCGTCTTCCTCGTCATCCTCCTCTTCTTCCGCTATTGTCTCTGTCCCGCCACCTCTGGCCACCGACGGAGCGGGTGTCCGTCCCGTTTGAGCCTTCCCTCCGCGGGGGGTCCCTCTCGGCCGGCGAGCCGTGGCTGCGGCGGGTATACGCTGGTTCATGAGTCTGCTTTGCTGGGTGATTTTGGTCGTCGCTAGCGTCTTGGCGGCTCGCGCTGGTGTCTCTGCCATTTCCGTGTATGTTGAGGGAACGAAAAACTAAATCTTGCTATGCAGCTGGAGAGCACGAGCGCCGAGTCGGTGTAGTCGCGACCAACACGCGAATGCTTTGTTTGGTCGCTGCCGCGCTCGTGCCGGCCTCCTGCAAGAAACACTACATCCACGGCTCGTGCCTCGCGAGTGGATCCGTGCTAAGCTGTGGGTACTACGAGATGAGAACCGGCAACGACGACTTGATATTCGTTCTATCGAGCCATGAGGACCACTGTCGGTATGATGCCACTAGGACAAGACTTACAACGGTCTCAAACACCCCCACTTGCAACCATTTCATGTGGGAATCGGAAGTGACCAATTTCTCGAGTCAAGACTCGAAAAAAAATACAGAGGTCGAGATATCAAGACATTCCTCGATTTAAGAGCCCGGGGTGGGCGAATGCGCTGGATGGAATGGTCCGAGGCCAAAAACATGGTTGGATATCGCCGTTGAAAGCAAGATGACGGTGGTGAAGAGGAAGAGAAGATGCGCGATCACGTGCATGCCTGTCAATGCGAATCGACGCGACACCAGCACACATTCCCATTATCTCATTGTGGAACGAGAAGAAGTTGGCTACATTGGGGGTTGATACTGGGGTACATGATCTAATGGTAATTCTACAAATCTAACCGTAATTTGAATCTATCGTGCTTGTAGGTATCTCGTGTATGTGGGTATCGCTTTGAATGATGTGGAGAGAAATAATTCTGTAGAGAGGCGAAAAGAGGTATCAAAAGAGAGTTGGTTTGGAGGGAGGGAGTTGGATCCTGCTAGAACGCAATAGAGTCCAGGAACACGAGGACCCGCGGGGAGAAAAGTTATCGACTCCGTCAAGCCTCCGCCGCTTGACACCTGTGGCACGAGGACTCTCCGGAGAGCCCATGGAAATCTCTGCCGCCGGCGCCAATCCTGCCCGACATTCAGTGTATTGAACGGAAAAGAATAAGTGAGTCGTACCATTTGTCGTAGTGGCATGAGAAGGGGAGATCTATAAACGTAGTATGAGAATTGTATCCAAATTGAGAAAGCTGAGCACGTAAGTGTGACAAGGGTTGGCCGCGTTTGCTTGACGCATACCTTACGTGCTCAGCTTTCTCAATTTGGATAAGGTATGCGTCAAGCAAACGCGGCCAACCCTTGTCACATCAAGTCACGGCGTCCCAAACGGGAGAAATGGGTGTTTTTAATCGAAGAAGAAAGTGTATAGTGTCTTTAGCTTAATATTTTGCCAATCTGCGACCAACATTTTTGAGATCTACTTCATATGTGGTCGGAAAAAAATCAGCACCATGATCGGACTGGAAATGCGCGACTTTATAGCTAATTGGAAGATGCCGCACAAATCCCGTATAAACTCAGTCAATACTTGATGTTTTCTGGATCTGAGTGGACAGAAGGCTTCGCAGTGACTGCCCCCACAACTTGTTCGAGACCGATAGTGCACAGACATCCCGGTAATTATCCTACACATTTCTCTTTGAATTTTATCTACTTTTGGACGTGTCACGGGCTTACATAAAGGTTCGCCGTGTTTGCTTGGCGCATACCTTACCCCGTATGCCTCCTCCACGCTGCGGAACAAAACAAGGCCATGGTCGTATGGCACGAACAGAGGGTCCGACAAGACGACGCTGGGCGGTCCATCATCTGCGGAAAAAGTGTTTAGCAGCTATCCAACATTGTGTAAGAGAGAGGCATACCGAGTAAATGAGGGTTTTGCGTGGATAGAGCTGGGCGTGGAGTACTTGCATCCGAGAAGCTGGCTGGCCGAGGCTTCGATGATGTTTCCGACTGGTTGTCCGTATCTGCGACGCGGATGTTGCAGCTCGTCGGAGTAGTACGGGAAAACCTAGTAGACACGGAACCAATATCATCGTCCTGCGCGTGGGCTTTAGTTCTGAAACATCAAAGATGGGAAGAGGTGACACACGGCGAAATTGGATTCATCACCAAGACAGCTGTCTCCCTCCGTTCGCATCCCCTTCTCCTCTCCCATCGTACGGTCCTCCAACTGTGCAGAAACGACGGCTGGCTGGCGCCCTTGGTTATTAGAAGGTGGTACCTGCCAAAAAGGATCAGTAAGCCGAGCGCACACGACGAAGGTGCTGACAGACCATTATTGGACAGAGAACGGCAAGCGACGTTGCCGACATACGAGTGGGTCTAGGCAAGGACGCGACCGAGCTTTGGTCGTCTTCAATCTACAAAGGCAGGTGAGATTTGAGGAAGAATCGCGCGTCAGAGGACGACATACATGGGCCCTCCGCGAAACCGGCATCGACGAGTGCACACTATCGTTCTATGCGTCGTGTCAGTTGTCATGAATACGGCGGTAAGAAGAGGCGACATACATCAACGTCGTCCCACTGCCGAACGCCAGGACCATCCATCTCTTCGTCCTCCGGCAACGCCTCTTCCAAACTATGCAGAGCAACGTCATCGTTCCAGTCGGTGGGGAATTTAGTATCGCCCTGGGATCCGTGGACCAACTCGTAGACCGCCCTGATGTACTTCAAGTCTACGGAATGAGACAGAGGTGAGACTTGCAAGGGCGGACGGTGTAAGTACAAACCTTTTCCGATCTGATGCGCCTCGCCTCTGGTAGGCTTGTTCGCGTTCGTAACAGCCTTGCGGGAGCTGAAGCAGTGATTAGTGGATGAGCCAGGAAAAGCAGAAAGACTCGCCGATTGCTCTTCTTCTTTCCTGCCTCCTGCTCAGCCTCTTTGGCGGCAACATAATCGATATACACGTTACGGGCGTTGATGCCTGTCTCGATGAGGGGGGTGAAAACATCGACCATCCAGTTCATCACCACCTCGATACCGCCAAAGACCCACAGCGCGCCCAGTAGCTGATGGAAGGGCGAAGAGGCTTCACACGAGTGTGGCACAATCAAGTTCCTGCCTTCCCAAACCATCTTGCTCATGATGAGGTCTAGCATTCCTTCCGTCATGAGAATTCCCTGGATGAGCTGAGAATGGATGAGGGTGACGCGCAAAAAGAACGAGGCAGAGGCATACCCCAGGAACCCCCGCCTCAGGGATGCCTTCGAGACCGCCTGATGCGAGCTCAAATGCGAGAGCATAGCCTGCCGCCGCGGCACCACGTCCTGAGAGAGCGTTCGAGTAACAGCTCGTTGCAAGAGACGAAAGGAAGCACCTCGGAGCATGGCGGGGTTCCTGTTTCTGCCTACACGGTACAAGGCCATGTCCCATGCCTGATCTTCGAGCGGAGGGGGATCAACAACGAAGGGTGAGCTCTTGATCTGCTCCTCGATTTGTTCGTGAATGTAACCATCCAAAGACGTGCCGTCCTTTATTTGATTCGCGTATGCGGCGGGTCGTGGCTCTTGGACGTAGGACTTCGTACGGTCGTCGGGTGTCATGAACGGTGTCGACATGATGATGGGAGGAAGGAGAGGGCTCGCGGTGTTTGGCGTACTCTGATGAATTACACTCTAGATAGAATTGTTTTCATTCAAGTTCGTGCTGGATATGCTTCTAAGGACCCCACCGAGCCCCCACAAGGCAGATTCCCGTCTCGACTCGAGCGCGCAGCCGACGGCAATCAGGAATCGCAAGCCCAAATCGCTATCAAATCGCACACACAATGTTTGCATGAATACTAGACGACCCGCTAGGTTCACGAGAGTACTATAGAGCGAGGATTGCTCGGATCCTCTCGCCTGCTTCCTTGGCTCAGTGGCAAACAGCGTTCCCGCCCTGTGACCGAACCTCCTTGAGGGACTGGGGTTCGAATCCCTAAGGAATCAACTCTGTCTTGGGCCTTACGGGCATAGGGGTGGAGTGGCAACCCAGTTTTTCGACCTTCCTGACTGAAGGTAAACTCCATTCTTCTTTCTGATTTTTTTGCGGGGACGTTCTCTCAGAGTTGAGCGTCGTCAGTGATCACGCAGAGGAACGATACAACACATCATGCATCATTTCTTCTTCCGAATTCTTAAAAGCTTCCGCGGAACGCAGACCAATTCCCCACAGATTGCAAATCCTCAGATAAGCCTGCAAGCGACTGATTGCGCCGATAGATCCAATCCACCGACGCTGAATTCAAGAAACATCGAGAAGGAAAAGAAACATTGATAAGGAAAGGAATCTATATTCACGGAGCCACGAGACATAGTTGTAGATAACTTTCAGCGTCAAGAACGCCCACTGGACCAAGCGCGCTGTATGGTGGTACTTGGGGGTCCGGGCCGTTGCGAGCACGGCATATACGAGAACTTGGTTGGGTTAAAAGTATGGAACATAAATAATTGCTCAACCATTTGAACCGAGCACAAAGTCCTGCAACTTGTGGTTGAGAGACTGCAAGAGTCTATACCAAAATGGTAGCGTTAGGCGTGTCCGACGCCTATTGCACGTGACAAAGCCTATCCATCAATGTTCGGCAATCATCCCTGGCTGCCTGAAATTTCACAAGTCCCTGCCCCGTTTTTTTTACACCATCCCTTGGGTCCTAACTTTAACCAACCTAACCTTTAAACACCCAACCTATCCTAACCGAACCTAACCGAACCCAACCTAACCCGTTTTCTAACCGCCACTCACTGCTGAATCCGAGTCTTGGCATTTGATGCCGAGCATTGATGGATAGGCGTCGCAACGATCACGGCAATCTGGCCTGATCAATAGGCGCCATCAACGCCTAACGCTACCATTTTGGTCGTGCCTCGAGACTGCAAGTCATTGATCAGTGATCATGATGTGGGCAAGTGGCTGTGTAGAGAAACAGGCTCCCTGTGACGTGACTATTGTGATGCCTTTCTGGGCTACCTCATTCTGTCTGCAAGCCAAAACCTTGAAGAAAAAATGGCTTTTGACTACATGGGAGCACTCACCATAATATGTAGAACCCTTCTATCCCTTGACTTTACCTTACACTGCCAAGCCTAGTGAGATTGGTTCAAATTTCTGTGGCCTGCAATTCAGGTGCCATTTGGCCCACTGGGACACTCCAACTGCAACAGAAAGTGTTAGTGATGGATGTACAATAGGACTGTTGTGAAATAGCCAAGCACTCAACAGACTAGGGTCCAAAATCCTGTGGATGGGATGCACCTACTGGGTGTTCCAGTATCCACTGTCCAGGGTTTCAAGGAAAATTTGGGCTCTTGGAACACATCCAGGCCGAGATTTTGTCTTCAAGCTGCTCCAGGACTGCACAGCTGGGGTGAAATCTCAGTGAGGACACCAGAAATCAGTGTTAATGAATATGAACATCCAGAACAGAATTTCCCTCATTTTGATTGCAATTGTTTTTTGTGATTTTTCTTGAAGGTGTGTTTAGCAGAGGTGCATGTCCTTCTTCAAGCATACCAATATGTCAGAGGCCCAGGGTCTCCAGTGAATCTAGAATGAGCTGATCACAAACCACAAGTAAATCACCAATATCATATTCAATATTTGGAATGAGACCTCAGTCTCAGGAAACAAAACTCAAATCCAGGTACTGAAGGTTTACTTGCGAAATCTCAAGTCATTTGGGGGTAAATTGGATGCTCTGGAGAGAAAAGAAAAATCTGCTGATGGCAGCTGTCAAAATCAGTGATTGTAGCCGCAAAAAGGAAATGCACAGCCGCCACAATCAAAAGTTGTAATGATGTTAAAAAGTTGCCCAACTTCCGGCCTGACCAAATTTTAAAAGAACGAGAACTTAGCAAGTAAGTTCTCGTAACAGAAGCGCGCTGAATCTGGATCGAGGTCGTGAGCTTACAGGTGTATCGTTTGCGCGATGGATGAGGGCAAACCTTCCCTATGCTCGCGGTACCACGATCACTCGACGGCACACAACCACGAAGGAATCGGAAGTATGGCAACGCGCTCCAAACAGAGGAAGACGCCGAGGTGCAGTCTCAGCTCCAACATTTGAGCAAGAACTCCTCGGGACGATGACGTGCAGAGGCCTCGTAGGAAGGACAATGTGGGCTGCAAGCGTCGGCGTGGGTTACTTCACGGCGAGGTGCGGGCTCGATTCGTTGTCCAGGACCGTCTGCAAATTCATACTGGACTCGCGGGGAGCCGGAGGCACGTTGCGGCAGCAAAAGAAGCTGGAGCCTCTGAGATAGTGCGGTGCCAGACGGTCCCATGAAGATCTAGGGATCACCATGAGCATCTTGGGGCCAACTCATCCTAGTCGAGTTCTAGAGGAAGAGTCAGACAAGGTTGCGAGTAACAAAGAGGAAAAAAACCCGACTATGTCCTCCAACTTGATGATTCCAGACATCTAACACGGGTCGGCGTTTTGCAAGGCTGCAGGAAAACGTCAGATGACGATTGAAAGAGGGAAAAAAACCGACCTCTACCACGCCTTGCTTAGCCAAAGCTGCATCGACAGGAATTGCCCCAGACCGGACTGTCCTTCACCACCCTCGACGTCATTCCCTCCTCGCCATGCCTGACTTCCTGAGCGTCTTCGTCTTCCGCATCACCTCCTTGATCTGCTTCTCCTTAGCGCTCGAGTCCAAATCGTCCACCCCCCGCGCGTTCACGAAGACACTGCGCGAGCCCAGTTTGACGGCCGTGGACACTTGGTAGTCGTTATTCGGGATGAAAAGAAAATTGTGGGGCAAGGGGCGGCGCAACGGGATGGCATTGGTCGAGCCCAGATATGCGCATCTCTTGACGACCGAGGTATGGACAAACGTGTCGTGCTGCTGCTCGCAATTCTTCGTCTGTCTGTAGTCACGTGATTATCAGAGTCTGCTCGAATCGTAGTGCAGGTAGCAGGGTCTGAAAGAGTGCAGAAGCCGTGCGCGAGACGTCATCCCTGCCCGTCGAATTGCGACATTGCGCTAGAGAGAGTTTTGCCCTAGATTACCGCTGAGCGTGCATACAGATTGATGCAATATGAGCGTACCGTTTCTCTCGAGTCGGTTGGCAATAGCGCCAAACTGTACTTATGTGCAGCAATATACGATCCAAAACCCTTCTGGAGGGCCCTGCCAACGAAGTTCAGTCACGAACTCGAGTCATTGAAGGAAAAACTTATTCCTCCGACCTCAAGTCCCAAGCTCCCTTCCATATTCAGTAACTCAAAGCCGTCTGCGGACGCGCGAGTAGAGCAAAGCGAGAGTAGTGCCTATTCCGAATGTCAGTTTGAGGCGAGATGCACGAGAACCAGGAGTGCGTACCTCAAGCGCATTTTTTCCAATATATCCATTGAAATAACCGGCAATGCGCGGCAGCCAGGCAACGACGACCGCTGGAACCGATTTCTCCATCTGCTGTCCAGCAAAAGAAGACCTTGACAAGCCCAGAGCAAATGGTACTAGTAGTCTCGTCAGATTAACGCCTGAGTCCGAAAGCCAAAACGGACCTTGCGAGCAAATAGTCTTGCGGGTGAACGTCGCGAACGCCGAAATCATACGCCGGACTATGTATCATCTCCTGCATTCCCACGAGCTTGGGCTCGCACTTCTCGGCTTGGACAGTGAAGACGGGCAGCCAAGTGAAATCCAGCTGCGACTCATTCGCAGCGAGGGTGAGTGATGTCGACGTGTCAAGGATTGACCCGGAGTGCTTGTCCTCGTTATTGGCGCGAGAGTACAAGATCTGTAAAAGTCGAGTCTTGGTCACTATGTCACGAACGGAGGAGCTGGGACAAAACTAACAGCGTAGACGTTCCGGAAACCTTGTCCGCTCGTCGCAAGTTATAGCAAGACCTTCATAGTAAGGGATAGATGGACATGTTGCTCAGCTCGGGCTCGTCCGTGATTACACCTGACCTGCCCAAGCGTGTTTCTGCGCTAGCTGCTGTCGGTGTGGATCGAGTGCGCGTCCGTGAGGGGTGCATGTAACGAGATGATTTGCATGCTGTCCAAGGTGATTGAAACACGCCTATTGAGATATAGTCAGTGCTGGAAGAGGAAACGAGGACCGCACGCACTAATGCCACAATTATCCGGCAAAACTCAAGACGTACGAAGGCGCTTCCACCTGTGGCGCCTTGAACAAGGTAAAAGCGGCCAAGGATGGCGACGCTTCGGACACGGTTGTCTGGCGTCGAAAACGGGCAGCACTAGATGACATGAACTCGGGTAGCAAAAGTGCGGCGAGGACGTACACACCATTGAAGGTACAGCCCGCCAGCGGCTTAAAAAAAGCGAACATTGCGACCACTCTTCTTTGCAAAAGTTCGGTGGCTCGCGTGGGTGGTCACGAATGCTTCGCATTCCTCCCTCTCGACGGTCCAACAACGTTGTATCCAGCGCCCAGGCATTCGCAGTAAGCTTGAATTCGAGTCGTCGAGGACCAAAGCGGCATTGCGTCGAGGGATGACTTGTACTTGTACTTGTAATCTGAGCTAGTCTCCCGCAGTCAGACTGTAGTATCTCCTCTTTGAGTGGGGGGACGTCGTCGATAAATCCGAGCGGCATCGGTCAACGGTGCCCTCACTTCGGATGACGAGCTGAAACTCACTGTGTGGCATTCCTACCATCCTGGACTGCCCTCAATAGTTGAGCTCCAATAAGGCAGAGCCGGTTTGAAGCGAAGCTGTCTTTGCATTTCGTGATCGTCTAGTCTTGGAGGTCATGGTAGGGTCGTTCCTCCAAGGTCGGTTCTCGGACGCGTTGACCCCTGCCTCGGGCTCGGTGAAGTCGAATCTCGGAAGAGTGATACTGGCGGTGGAAAAGCAAGCGTTGTTGTTGTCTGCATCCTTCAGCTCAGTGCCCAATTCCTCATTACACGCCACACGAAGGACGAATAAAATGTAGTTGCTACAATCCCCAGACGATACAAATCCATGCAGGCTATACAAATCCAGAACCATTCTTCAAATACAAAAATTTCACTCCCTCAGCTGCCCAGCTTCCGGCGCTTACCCACATCGCTCCACACGGAAAGCATTAACCATGGTGCACTGTTTCTCTTGACACCTCGGCTCGACGAGGTCCCTGAGGAGCGGCCGCTAACGCTCGCTGCAAGCACGCGTGAGTGAAAAGAAAAGCGATAACGTTCTCGCCGTACCAGTGCGCGGCGGACCTGCCTAATAACAAGTCAGTCGCATGCCAAAGAAAGAAGGCATCACGGACCTGCAATATGGAGTCCTCCTCCTCCTCCTCTCCCTTCATCGGCAACCGCATTGGCGATATGTACTCTGGGTTAAAGGTGAGCGCCCATCGAACGGATTGTGATGTAACACCCACTGTGGTGCCATTCAGCGTCGCTCGGCGGAGTCAATGGCCCTCCCTCAGGCTCGCCCTTGTCCTTGGAGGGCGACTGAGAAATGATTAGCGTGGACATGTAGAAGAGATTGTGTCAAACGCACCGAAGGCCGACGAGGAGTATCACCGGTGAAGATGAACGGGTCGGGTGTCTTGCGAAAACCAGTGAGCAGTAGATACGGGTGGAAATATCAGCGAACACACGGGAGGACGGGACGATGACCCTGTGCGCAGGTAAGTACGCGATCACGTGAAGACTTTGGGCACAAATAGCTACCCAGGAACTCTTCATCCATGCAGGCGGCGGCGTGCCGAGCCAGGTTCTACGAGGAAATGGTCAGCAATGCGACAGCAGGGCGGTTGCCGCGCACCTTGAACGAGAACTTGCTCGTCCTCTTGGAACGCTGCTTCCCATTCTGCTCTCCCTCCTCCCATTCGGTCTCACTTTCATCCTCCACGCCTTCAGTCTCAGTCTCCCCATAGGTTTCATCGTCCTCCCCTTCGGTCTCTGTCTCATCGCCATCGCCTTCACTCTCACACGAATGCTCGTCCCCGTCGATCTCCTCATCGCCGACGCCGAGCAACCCGGCCACGACCTGCACATAAGAATCAAATCGATACGAAACCAGCAGGGAATGGTCTACCCACCGTCACTTCGTCATGATCATCTTGTCGCTGTAGCGTTGCGAGGCGACGCATCGCGATGGACACTATTGACCGAAGGTGAGACTGGGCGCTGAGGAGAGCAAGCAGTGTGCGAACCTGGATTGTTTGGATCCAATTGAGGCAACTTGGTCTTGGATTTCGTGCCACTAAAACAAACTTGAGTTCGCCGCCAGAACGTGACGCAAATGAAACTGACTGGTAATTGATGCGGGCGGCGAGGGCGACCTGGATTAGAGGACCTAAGAGTTCGTCCAGCCAGAGTAGGTACGGGTCGAGGCGCGACGACGCCAAAGCACCGATGTAGCCGAGGAAAGTGTCCACGGTTTCCTCCGCGTCGTCGAGGCCGGCGGGCTGGCCGTTAAGGGTGGCGCGCGCCCAAATCTCGCTCATAACTTTGTCGGTCAATAAGACCTGAGATAAAGTCTGGAAATGAGGCATGAGTGAAATCAAAGCGGGGCGCAGACGGAAAGACTTGCCGCGGAAAGACCAGGCTCTGACCCAGCCTCAGTGGTAAGAGCGTCTTCGAGCTTGTACATCACCAAATGGCGGCCTGCAAAGTCGATTTGTTAGCTGATACCGGCGCCATGGAGCAGACATACCTTTGTTAATGAAAGGCTTCCGTACAAAGTCCGAAGGCGATCCCGCAGCCTCGAGAAGCTCTGCGGGGACTGGCGTCAACTGCAGCGAGAAACCGGGTCTCCGGACATGGCTGACGAGGCCGTCCGACATAGCAGCGTGAAGTTTCATAATTCAATTCGTTGGCACTGGGCGAGGCGTCAGGCTGGCGGGCACGGCAAGGTGGAGAGATTACACGTACAGAGCGCGGGCGAGAGGCCTCGGACGAGGCAAGTGTTCACCGTCCAGGTGGGCTGCCGCGGTGTCAGACTGGCAGGTAAAGTAAAGGGAGAGCACGCACGAGTTAGGGATGAGATGGAGCAAGGGAGGGGCGAGAAACGGCGGGATTCGTGCCTGGGCGAGGTGTCAAGCTGGCGAGGACGGGTAGAGAGAAGAAACGCACTGTTTCGATTGGGCGGGCGGAGGATGGGGGGCAGCTCAAGGTGGAGAATAAGAGAGATGACTCGCAAGAAGAGAGGAGATGGTGGAAGGGAGAAGGAGCGCAAATTGTTGACGCGTTTGGTCGCGGCTTTTATAACCTGCCTATTTGGGAATCTCAGAGAGCACTCAGGACTCGTCGTCGCCGCTGCTCACAGGCTTCTACTCTACCCTGCTCGCCGACAAATGGGACTCCACTGCCCTCGACTCTGGTATCATCCTTTCTTCGCGACGAATCATCCGTCTTGGGGTGTGCCTGATCCTCTGTGGTCAGTACCAAGTCGCGTGGCCAAAAACCACATACCCAAGTCATCTACGACTGCATTCCCGGAGTCCAGCTGCAAACCCAGACGCGTTTAACCAGCCGCAAAATGAAAAAGTAAGATAAGATGAGTGTTCGAGGAAAAGATGGTATTGACATCGGGTCGGCCTCCCACGCGTCACGGCGCCCGCGACGGATCAACAATAGTAAGCCTAAAAAGGAATGCCGGGACGAGTGGCTGGTGACTCGGGGAGCAAACCCGAAACAAAAAATCAAACGTTGGATTCGGGTGTAGCTATGTATAGCTGGTCTCCACACGGGGCGACATGCAACGGCCAGGTTGTGGCCAGGATTGTTCTGGCCGTGCCACCGAAGCCTTAGCTCAACTGTTCAGTGCGTCAGCACACGAGCTCACCGCCTAAAGCCAAAGGTGATGGGTTCGAACCCAGAAGGTGGAGTACCGGATTGCCATTGCCGAACGCGGCCTACCGATTCCCAGATATTTTGGCCGACTTGTGCGAGTGGAATAAATGTTTTCTCAAGGCGGGAGGCATTTAATGAGACGATACAGCATCATGGGATTTGGCGTAAGTACCGCAATTCGGGGTATCACAATTCGATAAATCACGATGCGAGACATAGGCGTCCGTCTACATCTGTAAGGCCTCCTCTGCATTCCACTAGTCCGCGACCCACATTCCTCTCAGAATTTCAGGCCCGTCTAGAAGCTAGCCATCGACGGCGGAACCTTTCAGAAATGTTGGAAGCCTGGACGGCTTGGATGATACCACAGTGGGGAGAATAATACGATGGCGTGAAGAACAGAATACGTGCTGTAACCCGCGGGAAGTATGAGAGCGTTTCGGACGACGACCTGCGCAGATTTACCAGAGAGTGTTCCTTGAGAAGAATGGCAGACGGTGGTCCGCACAACCGATTCAGATGCACAATTGAAATTGCGAATGATTGGATGTGAAACCCCGACTGCTGGGACTAGTACTGCGTGGACGTGTCGAAAGGACGTTGGATGCTTCCTGTGATTCTCTGAGCTCATGCGGCGTCGCGCTCCAAAATAAACGCTCGACGTCGGGCCATTGGAGAGGAATTTGAGTAAGGTAGACTGGATTTATAGCAGCCGAGCCCCGGGTTAATTTAGGCCCATTCCAGCTTTCAGAAATCGGGGCTGGCTGGCATCGACGCCAGAACGCGGTTAACAACCCAGCAATTAGGAGAACGAAGATTGGCACGATGTCTAAATTGAATTTGCAAGTGGTGATTTTGTGGCTTTCCGTCGGCCGCGTTCCTCAGAGTCAGAGCCAGATTTAGTGCCAGGATTGCGCAGAAGTTGTATTCAGATTCAAGCTGGGCCATGAGAGAACGTCGTCCGTTGTTATCGCAGCCATGATGAAGGTCCAGATCAAGTCAGATCAAATCACGATTCGTCTTAGTGTCTCTTCTCTTCCACTGACCTGCTCGACGAGGTACGATGCGCGGTCCTTACGATTGTCGTCCTAGACTGAAGACCACCCCAGATGTCCGACCTGCTGCACTCCACCCTCCGCTCCAACAGCAGCACTAATATCGCAGGGATGAGCAGCGGGGCCCAAACCCCAGCGGTTCCCTACTCACGGCCGACAAGCCCAGGTGCCGGTGGCAATCCCATTCAAATCGGTTTTGTCGGAATCGGAGCCATGGGCGCCCTGATGGCCAAGAACCTCGCAAACTACCGCGCCACCCACGTCCCTGGCTCTCCTGCGATCCTCGTCTGGAATCGCACCGCCTCAAAGTGCGAGGCCCTCCTCAATGAGCTGGGGCCCTCGAAAATCCGAATCGCACAGGCCCTCGAGCAGGTCGCGACCGAGTGCGATATGATCATAACCAATCTCGCAAACGATGAAGTCATCAAGAGCGTCTTTCAGCAGCTTGCAGAGACGCTCAAGGATGCGCCGCCGCAGAGGAATAAGATCTTCATCGAGACCAGTACGGTGCGTGTTCTCATTTCTTGTTCTTTCCGGATCTAATGCACGTCCAAGATTTATCCCACTCTCGCGGGCGAACTGGACCTCTTGATCTCTTCCATCCCCCACTGTCGACTCATCACCTCGCCTGTATTCGGTACACCCCTCGTCGCTGCCTCTGCGCAGCTTGTCATCGTCATGTCTGGCGACTACCGGTTAGTATCGGTGGACTGTTACGGCCGTTTACTCAAAACTACGGTAGATCCAAGAAGGAGGCCGCACACACCCTCGTCCCAGCCGTGGGCCGCAAAGTCATAGATCTCGGTGGAAACCTCGAAAAGGGTGAGTTTCCTCCAATCTCGAAAAATCAGCCACTCACCCATATGCGCAGCCCCGACTTTGTGAGCAAACCCCGACGTTCTTGTCGCGCGAAACTGACTCCAAGGCAGCAAACTCATTGGCAACAGCATGATCCTCGGCACGCTCGAAATCTTCGCAGAGTCGTATACGCTGGCGGAGAAATCGGGCATCGCCTCGGCGGAGGTGCATAATCTCGTCAAAGAGCTTTTCCCCGCTCCCGGGTACGTATCCATCTGTTTGCCCTCACGCTCCAACTCATCTCGACTCCAGACTCATTCGGTACTCGGAACGCATGTCCCAAAACTACTTTGACGCCTCCACGGGCTTCTCAATCGACGGTGGTATCAAAGACGCCTCACACATTCGCCGCCTCACGGCCGTCCACAACGCGCCCATGCCAAGCATCGACATTGCGCACCAGCATCTCATTACTGCGCGTGCAATTCACAACAGCAGGGTGCAGGCCGGTAAACCGACCGTCGAGGTGCTGGACTGGAGTGGGATTGTTGCTGGAACTCGCGTTGCTGCTGGTCTGGACGGGTTTGAGAGTCCAGCAGGCGTGGTGGAGGAAGAGTAAAGCAATAGACAGATTACAAGTGTATGTAAGGAAATCTGTATGTGTGTACACTAAATCATAATGGGTAGGATGGACCATGATAGAAGACCGTCTACGACTCTATCGTTTTTGCTTCTTGCCCCGCCTCGACGTCTTTTTATCTTGAGGCTTTTCCAGCTCCTCCGGCGCGCTCTTGCGTTTCTGACCAGCAGCGGCCTTGACACTGACAACCGTATTCCCACGGCCCTTGCCAATCTGCCCTTCCGCCATACTCCAATCCGTCGACGCGTCGTTGATAGCATATCTACACGGTCAACCTCATAAGCGCTCAAGGAATCAAAATAAAAACGATATTATCCGAAACTCACTTTTTCAAATCCAAGCTATCGATAAGCTCCCGCTGCCGCTGCTTCTCCTTGCTCATCTCGCCCTCCCCAGCCTCATTCAGCTCCTCCTCGAGAGAAACGGCTATAGGCGCGGCCCCAAGCGTCCTCATCGTCGTAGAAGTCGAAGGATCAGGTATATCAGCCCCGATAGCGGCCTTTTGAATCCCCACAAGCCGTTTGGTGATCTTGCGCACGACTTTGCTGAAAAGAGCCAGCGTTTGGGAAACGGGGAGGCTGAGCTCTGTCTCGATCTCGTCAATCTCCTTCCGCTGCAAACCGAGACCGAGGAGGATGGCGCTCTGGACAGCACTCAGCCGGACATCACCACCAACACCCTCCTCGCTGCCGCCGCCGGTTAACCGCCTGTCGAAGAAGAGCGTCGCGATGGTGGGTACGAGGTCCAAAATCGCGTGATAGTCGAGCATGTTGTTGGCGTAGGCTTCTAACCGCTTGAGATCAAAGGGCGTGAGGAGGTGAGAGAGCTCGAGCGAGTTGAGCTCTGCGGAGATGATAAGTAATGAAGGAGCTGTAGGAGGGTATGAAGCGTACCTCTCGATTTTGTCGGGTCCGCATCCACCGCTTTCAGGCCCGCGTTCACGGCTTCCAACAAACTAAGCGCCGTCACGCTCCCAAATTCCCGGAATTTATACGACAAGAGGGAGAGGAATCGTTTTCGGAAGTCTGGGAGCGTCAATTAGATTTAATTCAGCGAGAAGGAGAATGGCGGACCTTTGGCGAATTCGCCCAACCACTCTTGCTGGCTATCCCCCAAACTGCGGACCATGACACAGCTATGCTCGCCGGTCAATTCGCTCGTGGATTGTCGGAGGTACAGCGGGACATAACCCGCCCTCTTCCAGAACCTAGAAAACCGTCAGTATCGGCGTTTTGTCTCCAGGGGAGGACTGACCGCAAGAGCTGCCCAGTAAGCCCATAACTCACCCCAAGATAATCTAATATCTCGGGTTTCCGTTCCGAAAGACGCTGTAACAGCGGCGGCATGCTCGATATCGCACGGACGGTGGGTGTTTCCGTTCGCAAGTCGCTCGTAGCCTATAAAAAGTGAGTACAAAGCACAAATACCGAGCCAAGACGTACAGGATCAAACTCCCCGAGGTTGGGATACTTCTGTTCCGGCGCCTCGGTTTCGTCAAAGTTAAAATACTCCCCGCTGTAAAACGCGTTCAACGCCTCCAACGCTCGCGATCCATAACCCATCTGCAAAACGAATTAGCTTGGCTTGACGCAGCTCGGACGGAACTTACCCCAGAATAATCAGGGTCGCAAGCAACACGAACGACCCGCCCTCCCTTGAGCGCAGCAAACCCAGTCTCAAGGAACTGCCCACTAACAACCCAGGGAATCATATCCCCACTCGCACCCTTGCCCCGTCCGGCAGCATCCATTACCGTCTCCTTGCTCAACCCACCCTCCAGCGCAACCTGCAGCACCACCAACGGTTCCGGCAACACCTCCTCGTCGTCTTTTATCGGCGGCAGCAGAACGAAGAGGTGGTGCGCCGGCGCATCGGAAAGCATCTGCAAGTCGTTTGGCGAGTTTTTGTAATGCGAGGCGACGTACAGCGCCATCATGCGCTGCAAGAAGACCTCGCTCGCGGGGTGGTAGCTAAACAGCGTGTCCCTGTTCACGTAGAACAAAGTGCACGTCGACGGATGGGGCGTTCCGCGGTGTGAAGAAGAGGACGTCGTGGCGTTGAGACACAGGACGTTGTACAGCCATTTTTCGATCCTGTCGCCAGCGCCGTAACGGATGGGTGTGGAAAGTTTGATTTCGCGGAGTGTACGGGCTTTTGGGGCAGGTTTGGGGTGTTTCTTGGACGGCGCTTTCGCGTTGTCGTCGTCTTTGCTTGCTGTCCCGGCTGGAGCCTTGGATAACGATGGCCGAGTGCTATCTCTCAGCTGCTGGATGAGCTTGAGGGATAAACTCCGCCCCGTGCCCTCGTATCCGTTGATAGTCGAGGCCAAGAAGACGAGGTAAGGGCCGATAAGGTTCCGCACGAGCGGCAGGGGAATGGCAGCAGCCTCGTCAATAATGACGAGTTCAGCTTGCCCGAGGACATGAGCGTCTTGGGGTTGGATGTACTGCAAAGAAAATTAGAATGCAAAGATCGCGCAGACAAAACGCGTACCTGGATAGTCTGCCGATGATTTTTGAAAATATCCACTCGGACGATGGCGCCCTTGGACCCACCCTCCGGAGACACGCTCTGCATGATATCGTAATCCAAGTGCTCCTCGTAACCGAGGGCGTCCATGCCCTTGAAGATAAACTCGAATAGAGTCTTCAAGTTCTCAGGGCTAGGACTCGTCACGAAGACATTCGAGTACCCGTGAGCCAACGCAGACGCGATGGCCAGGCCAAGTGCCGCAGACTTGCCTCGCCCACGAGCAGCGGTGAGGGTGACCGTGGAGGAGAGGGTCTTTTCCGAGATGGCCTCGATGAAGGTAAGCAGCGCCTGGGCTTGATCGAGGGTTTTGGCGAGTGTGAGGAGGGGACCAGCGGGAGTGGTGTCTGCGAGGCTTTCGCGGAGCTCTTCGAGCTGCGCTTGGTCGGGGGACGTTTTGGGAAGAGACTCTCGTCGTCGATGGGCGCAATGTCCTTGCCTCGGGAGATTGGCAAAACGTTGAGCTCGTCGTCAAGGAATAGACAATCCTCGGATGAACCGAGGGAGAGGATAAACCGCTCGTTGAAGCGGGCAACGACGGAGTCATGCGACGACGTTCGGTAACGGGAATGCACGTCCTGAGAGAATATTAAAGGCGCGACAGTAAAACGCGAGAACACACACCATAGTCATGCTGTAAAGCTGCTTCAAACTCGTCATCGTCTTGAGCAGCAAGACGATCAGCCCTCCGCCCTCAACGGTCTCAATCGTCCGTGCAAGAAGATTGGGCGTTATAGCCTCAAAGTCTTGCAGAACGCACATCCCGTACGTGTTCCCCAAAATCTTTTCCGACTCCTTGTAATACCTGTCCTCTCTGTCAGTAAAAGGAAAGCGCGTAGAGCTCGTAGCCACGCACGTATACCGAATGTCGGTGACCGTTACGAAAATTTCAAACGGATTTTGTTCGTTCGCCTCACGAATGCCCCGCTTGACATCGCGCTTGATTTTTTCCTCGCGTTTCTTACGATGACTGAAGACGCATGTCAGAGAAGATGAAAAGCCCACCCCGAAGGAACACTGACCGACCTCGTGAAACCGAGATCCTTCTTGTAGCACCAAAGGACCGAGGGGCGTGCAGATACCCGAGCTTGCGATAGCAGGAAGTGGAGATTCACAATCTACTCACTTCAGTTAGTAGATTCACCAGAGCAGTACTCTACCCACGCACCTGGTCTCTGCCCTTGTCTCCCACAAGCACGATAAACGACCGGTTATTTTTCTTGACATTGTTTGTGATTAAAATCGGAATCCGGGGGTCGAGTTGCTTGCGCATTTTGGGGAGAGCACTCGGACGAGGCTCAGAGGTGGCTGGGTTTGGCCCGAGACGACAAACGCCGAAGATGAGGAAACGGAGGAGAAGCAAATTTGGCGGGCAACAAACAGGCAGCAACAACGCCCGAGGCTCAGAAAAGGCAATTTTGCGAAATACACTAAATACTCAATAAATCACAAACGCCTCGTCCGCATCCCCGCGATTTCTCTCCTGATATTCTCTGGGGCTCCTTATAAGATTTTGTCAGACGGAGACAGCGCAAGAAGAAGCAATGACTGACCTGACAACGGCAACCCCCCTCTCTTTCATAGCATCCAAAGTCTGTATCAAGTTGTGACTCTGCGGGTCCCCTTCTACGAGGCGCAAAGAGCGCAGTCGGGCGATGGACTGATTCTCTAGACTCGTGTTCCAGCGCGTCACGAGCATACGCGCGATGTCCTCCTCCGCCTTCCCGGGGTGCACAATTACGAGGTCCTTTAGTTGCGGCAGAAGAACAGGCGTGTTGGGCTCGATTGTGAGGAGGGATATGAGCGGAATCGAGTTATTTGCCCGTCCAGTCGACAAAAAGCGGTCTATGAGACAGATCACGAGCTCGGTAATGTGGGGACTCGACTGGAAGACCGGAAGAGTGAGCTCTCTATCCGGTGCGCCGCCCGTAATGTACAGCCTTTTGAGGGAACATTTGGAATCCTGGATGAGGCGAGCGAGGCCTCGAAACATTGTTCCGTTAAAGGACAATTCGGTGAGTGCGGGCAACGACAACCACTGGGGCCAGCTCCAATACTCGCCCGAGTCAACTCGTTGACAAGACAGCTCCACGCGGCGAAGCCTCGCCAGTTGGACGGTCTTGTTTCCCCAGGTGAACGGATCGTCCAAATCAGTCTCATGTGAAATCATGAGCCTGCACGACTCGAGGTTCTCGAGCTGCGTCAGAGCGCTGATATGAGCAGCCCAGGGGCCTTCTGCGACGTATCGCGTCAATGTCCCCCAAGGAACCTTGAAATGAGGAGAGCACGCTTCCACTTCAAGATAGCGGAGCCGCGGGGCGATCTGGAAGTGATCCAGATAATTCGGTGGTGGCGTATCCCCATACTCCTCGTCCTCCCCAACATTCCCAACAAATAAATTCTCCAGCAGAGGAACACGCCCACGGATACGGGGAAGCTCCTTCAAATAACACCCGGTGATGGACAGCGACCTCCAGCGGGTCGAGCACCTTGCGAGCAGCTTGATCGCCTCATCTGCAGCATATGTGTCTCCCCGCCATGGCTCATAGTCAAAGATGATGTCCAACGGGGAGTTGCCCGACCGGGAAATTTGCGCTTCGATCATGGGCACGGAGCACGGGTCGCCGTCGTCATCTTTCACGGGCTGTACGAGTATGAGGGTCCACAAGGCGGGGGAGGCCAATGCCACGGCCCTCCAGCGGCTGCAAACGTGGCACAGTACCCAAGGACTTTTCTGCAGCGACTGGTCCCATTCCATTCTCCTGGCTTCCTCCATAGACGGAAGACTGAACAGGAAAATCTGGGTCAAGATCTCGGGAGGCAGCTGGCGAGTCACAGAGAGGATGGACTGGCAGAGTTCAATAGTCTTGCGCAATGCTGCGCCGTTCCGTTCGAGGATCTCCAGCGTGCTATGTCCTTCGAGTTCTTCATCCAGACGAGCCTCGATGATGTCGAGCTTCTTTTGGGCTTCAGTTTGAATTTCCCGCACTTGAAGCACTTCCAGTTCAGAAGGTCGGTCGTTGGTGCCTTTGAGCCTGGAAAGACCAGCTTGAGACATGACGGTTTTGGACAAGAACAGCCGCATCAATCACATTTTCTTCTGTACCACCACAACGATTCTTTCCATGCATTCACTCCGTTCTTTTCAGATGCCAAACCCACAAACCTAGTCAAGGTCCACGCTACTCTCGACGCCGTGGGCCTGTTACGTTCGTGGAAGAACAAATCATCATTTTCCCTCGCTGTGCGACGTCGTTCTGGCGCCGTGCGGGCTCACGAGCAAACTGGTGACACGCTCCTTCATTCACATTTGGCCGTGGTCCTCCTTTACCCGCGTTCGTAGTTTTGGAGCAGACATCTCTTTACACGCAATATAATAATAATAATAATAATAAAGGGCATATGGTCCCGCGCGGGGAACGCCCACCCAAAACTCTCCCGGAGGCGACCTGACTCTCAAGGAGCCCTCTACCTTCCGTTCGAGTACTTGAGTCTGTAGCCAAAATTAAAAATCAATATCCATTTCCCATCCCTCGTCCTCTGACTCGTCCTCCGTCGCCGTATTGAAATCCCAAACCCCCTCGACATCCGAATCCGGCGCCAATTCGCAAACCATAGTCGGCAGCCTACGTCCAAACCAATTCCAGCTCCGTATCACTCGGTGGACGAACCACGCCATCGCTACGACCGTGTCCCAGTCGAAGATGAGCTCCCGCATGCAAACCTCCGCCTCTGTGCGACCAGCTGGACGAGGGAGGGAGCGCCCAAACTCTGACCTCAACGTATCCTCCAATTCCCGGCGCGCCGCCACCGTCTCCTCCGCTCTACACCTCATAAAAACGTGGCCCGGAGTCTCTGGCTCTAATTTGCACTTCCGACAGCAAATCTCGTTGGCTGAGAAAGCATTGGGGTCTGAGCGCAACCCCCGGAAATGCAGCGAGCCGCAGAGCAGTCGAGTCAAGGCCAAACGATGATCTGTGATGGGTACCCGGCTTCGGTAGTGCCGGCGGCATAATTGAATCCGCGTGGGAGCCCCCAACTCCCGCGGTTCCAGCCGTCCGTGTAGGAGCGGGAGGAGACCAATATGAATTTCAATGCGTCATGGAAATCTGAGACAGGGTCACTCTTCCATCCATGCCATCGCAACAAGGCCTCTCCCGCTTCAAGCACAGTAACGACGCGCCTTCAGACCTCGAGGCCCAACAAGTACGGGACATTCGAGATGGAGCGCAAAGAAAGCTCACTCTAATCGAAGCCCGTCTCGAGGAGGAGCTCGAGGGCCATAGCTCGATCGAAATCCTCGAACGCAACGAGGCAGGTCTCCAAAAGACAATCGAACTCTGCGATTCCATCCTTTCCCCCATTCGCCATCTCCCTCCGGAAATTCTGACGCACATCTTTCTATTCACTCTGTCTCCCGTCGAAGAGGCTGAGGAAAGAGTGGAATGGTATGAAGCGATAGACCACAGCCCTTGGGTCCTGGGTCGCGTTTCTCGTCGTTGGAGGGCCGTGGCGCTGAATTCGTCGGCCTTGTGGACCTCCATCATCATCCAGGCCGACGCAGACTCCGAGGAGGCTTGTTGCATGCCAATGCTCGAGGCCCAACTTCAGCGGTCGGGGAAATCTCCACTGGACATCATCTTCATATGCGAAGAAGACCCATACATGGCGGAGGAGGCCCTGAAGAAGCTCGTCCAGCATTCGACTCGCTGGAAGTCGCTAATCATAACAGCGCGCAATATATCGAGTCTCCCCCGAAGGATCCGCAAAAACTACCCCTTCTGCAGACACTCTGCGTTCGGGGATACGATTCAGAGGCCGAGGAGGAATACGACGGAGAAACTCCACCCCCAGACTATCTGGATCATTTCGGCGTGGCTCCCCGTCTACGCTCCCTCGAAGTGGAATTTCCTCCGCGCTTCAAAGTTCCTTGGGGCCAATTGACACGGTACGAGGCTTCCGGAGGGTGGGATGACCACATTAGCGTCCTCGTGAAACTCAAGCGCCTCGAATCATGCAAGCTCGATATGGCTCACGAGGCAGAGTTGAGCGATCCGTTCACCTGGGGAAGCAAGACTATCCAATTGACCCGCCTACGTCGGCTGGAGTTGTCTTGCGAACGATACAACTCGGGCGATTGTTGGAGCTGCCCGGCATGGCTCCGCCTGCCCGCTCTGACAGGGTTGTCCATCCAAGGACCCATGTTCCGCGGCCTTGCGCCACTTTTGCAGAATTCCAATTGCACACTCAAGAAGCTGCACATCACCGGCGGCGCTCCAGAGAAGGACCTAGCTCTCCCGGTATTCGAGTCCAGCGCCCACATAGCAGAATTGGAAATCAGCCTCCTTGACCGATACCCTGCGGAGAACATACTCCCGCTACTCACCCTCCTCTCCATCGAGCCCGACAAACCAGTCCTCCTGCCACGACTACGCAACCTCATCATCGTCAATTCACAGAAGAACCAATACCCGATCGGGAAGATGCTCGTGTCGCGTTGGAACACGAGCACGAGGGACTCTTCTGTAGCTCGATTGCGCTCTCTGCGGTTTGTCAATGGGGAGTGGGCAGGTCCCTTGAGTACGGTCCTTTCAGCGTTGTTTGACAAGTTGCGATCGAAGGGCGTGGATGTGCGTATTGGCTGGGGCAGGTAATGCGCCTCGTTACTCTGGATGTCGAGTCTCTGACCGGATGCACAGTTCTGAGTCTGAAGAAGATACGTTTGCTGTGTATTAGTAGGCCAATGGAATGTCTTTTATTCGATCTGGGTGGACAGCCTGCGTGCGCATGAGGAATAAAGGACAGAATGCAAGCACAGGGATGTATTGCAAAAGCTTGCGCCACAAAGATGATGTATACAGCGACCATCTGGACGAAGAGTGCGACGACCAATCCCCTTCCTCTCTCTGTCAGCAAAATAACTGGGCAGGGTCGCCTACGAAAGCATGAGATCGAGCTGAAGGTCATTATTACAAACGATAAACTCACCGAGTCGCTTCAAGCCGATGACCTTCGATTATCCGCTACCCCCCTCCCGCGGCACGCCATCACCGCGCCCGACAACGCCCATAGTGCCTGTGGTGGGCATCACCGTTCTTCAGTGTTCCCTGCCATCTGACGTCTAACGCGGAGAATTAGCAGTCTCCACCGATACTTCTAGGCATGAAATGGACGTACCAGGAAAACGAGGAGCGCAGAAGACGTTCATCTCTCCGAGTTCTTGCCACCTATCGCAGTGATTTAGCTCGGATGAATTGGAATAGATTCACGAACTCTTACTCCCAATGCCCATCTCCACGATCCATTCCTCGAGTCCCAGGCGCCTCATCGCCTCCACCGCCTCTCCAACCTTCTCAAGCTCCGTCCACCCGTGTGCCTTGACTTCTCCGGCCAGTGGCAGTGGCTCCAAGAACCGCAACTTGAGCGCCAGCCATTGCATGCCCTTCACATTCGCCACAAACTCTTCAACGCTACTCTCTGTGCCCTGCGCGTAGATTACGCCCGGGTAGCCGACTTTTGCGAACCCAGCAATACGCAGGGAAGCTGACCAGCCCTGCAGAGCGCGGCGCTTCTTGGGAGAGATAAGGTGGTGGGACGTGAAGAGCGCGTGAAATCGAGGTGCGGTGGCATCATCTACGGGCATGGTAGTGGGATGTGGGGAGTCCAGGGCAGCGTCTGCAGATTCCGCTTCGTGCAGCAGAGGAAGTAAATGCAGACATAGTAGCTCGTAGATTGGAAATCTATATTATTTCAATGAGCTGTCCCCGAAAAGAAACGTGAAACCGTACTCGGATGCAGCCACCTCGTCTAGTTTTCCCCGTACTACCTCTTGCCAACGTTCTTGCTCTGCCCGCGTCGCGGTATCGCTCTTGACCGCGATCTTTGGCATTGTATCGGAGGAGAAGAGCGCCTCGAACCATATTGTAGACGTCTTTGGTTTTACTTGGATGTGCGGAGGAGAGGAAGGAGTGTCGATATTCGTTGATTCGTCGTAGTCGAGCAGCAATTGAGCCCAGACTGATCCTCCGTCGTCCAAGAAAGTAAGGATTTCTTCGGGGAGGAGAGTGAATTGGATTAATTGGAGTTCCTCGAGCCAGCGACGAGCAGTGTCTTCTTGCATCTCGGAAAATAGAACGTTGACGTCGTGGTGGTGGAGATCAAAGCTGTCACGGTCAAGCGCGTTCTGCTTTGTCAATGTCCACCACCTTCACTCCCGCGTCTGGCCACCCTGTGCATCCCGAGTTCATGACGTCTGCCGCGAAGGGTGCCTACGCCTACTTGATAGACTCGAATGTTGCCAAGTATGTCTTCCGAGTCTCGGGCTGATACGCTTTGTGCAGCCATTCGTGCGCGTGAAGACGCAAAGTCGAGTGCTGGCATGTAACAAGCTTGAAGATCGCGACAGTCGTCTCAGACAGGGGCGCCGATCAACTCGACGACTTGACCTTTCTCTTCCAACATGGGCGTCTCTCACAGCTCTTTCGGATGCGCCGAATGCCATGGGCCCAATTTGTGTTACATGCAGACCAACCAGCCCATCCACAACGTCATCGAGCACGAAGATTACAAAGAACGCATGTCTGACTGGGCGGCCAAACTCACCAGTCTGTATCCGTACGAGTACATCGACACCAACCCAGAGTTTACGAAGAGTCGAGGGCTTGCCAAACCCACGCACTTCTATGTCCGGCCAACGCCCTACCCAGTCACCCAGGCGGAGTGGGAGCGGTATCTTGCGGCCATGGAACGTCGTCAACGGGATTTGCAGGAGCGCAAGATCACCAAAGTCCACCATTATAGACGGTCTGGACAACTTGGGCATGAGTGCATCATCTTGCACATTCAATCTGCTCAGGACACCCGACTCGCGAGGCTTGACCGCTTGAATCTCGAGTCTGAATTGTTCCGGTGCGAATAATTTTTTGTTTCGCAAATGACCCACTGGCTAACTTTTTCGCCAGCGATGACCCGGAGCGTCTCTCCAAGGGTAATTTTGATAAAATCTGAATCCTCAACCAGTACTGGATTGGCGAACTCATCAACACAAAGGAATACCGCCTCATTCGCACCCTCGACGTTCCGCCCACTGCGCACTTCACCCTCGTCGAGTGCGCGGCCATTGCCTCCAGCATCGCGGTTGCCAGGAAAGACTACAGCTCCTTCGACCACATGTGTATGTGGTATGCCGCGGTGCTCTTCAACGCCGTTCGTCGTCGCTTTCCCCAGGCCAAGATAGTCCCTGGTCCCTTCCTCAACGAAGCGGGCAAAGTATTCGGCCACCAGTTCGTGGATGCCGACGCCACCCTGACTGCCACTATGTGGATCAACGGGGAGGAGAGTTTGGTCCTTGTCACGGCCGAGGAGGAGGGCACGGTGCCTGCATTCCGCGATGCCTTCAGGTCGGACTTGGAGAAGCTTGACGATCCTTGCTTGAAGTTGGACGAGATTGTGGAGAATTCGAGGGTGAAGGAGGAGGAGTTGCTAGATGGAATGGAGAATCAGCTGCAGAGTACGAGGGAGGCGATCGCTGAGATCGTTCAGCGCAAAGCTAATGTTGCTGACATCGCCGAGTTGGAGCGCCGCATCGCCATCGCTCAAAGCAAGCTCGATGCAGCCTTGGCCACCACTGCCGAGATGGAGCGCGAGATTGCTTCCCAGAAAGCTTCCACTGCTCTCTAAAGATTGTGTCCGGCTTACCTCGCTATTCATGTCCTGTACTACGTCCTTTACGCTCCAATGGACTGCTACATATCAGTCTGTAGCTTCTACATATTTCGTTGCAAGAAAACTGCGCGTCGATCGCGTTGTTTGCGATTTGATCAGGCCCGTCTCTTCATCGAGTGTTGACTTTGACTCGTGCTCCGTTCCCTACGCGCCTTTCCAGCGATGTGGGGCCATTAAATTTGACCGCTGCCCCGGGCGCCCACCACTTACTCTCGGTCCGAGTCTTCAAAACATCACTCTTCACGTTTGCTTCACGTCACATCCCATGGCCAGCAACTCAGAACCAATCTTTCCGGAAGATGTAGAACGGCTCATTCATGAGGCTGTCATGAACAATTCTCGGGAGATGCACGGTACGATGGCACTTGTGGCCTCGAGATTCCATGACTGGTGAGCTGCATTCGCTTCTCGCGTTTCTTTTCCTCACAACACGTTGGTAGGACAAAGCCATTCATCTACCACACTGTGGTCATTCTCACCAAGGATAACTGGCCGCAACGCGTCCACGAGTTCTTGATACCAAACGCCAGCCTTATCCGTACTCTCGCTTTTTCTGCGTCACTCGCCGAATTCCAGGACGAGATTTCGCACATACGCGCGTTGGTCGAGGTTGCTCTCGGGGTTAGATCTCTGGCTGTACCCTGGAGAATCTGGGCTCGCTTGCATCGCGAGTTTGGATACCTCGAGCTCAAGAATATTTATCTCATTTGGGACTACAACGCCACCTCCCTCCCGACATTGAATAGCCTCCAACATCCCTCTGCGCTCCAGCAACTCACAATCTACGCCCCCGCGGACTTGCGCAATCCGTTAATATCGTTTCGACCCTGGGGCGAATTATACCTCCCTGACACGACGCGTTGCACGAATCTCGAATATGTGGCATACGCTGCGGATCGGACGCCCGTGCCCAGCATCGGGCCCTTGTGCGAAGATATACCCAGCTTGAAAGCGGCTGTGTTCGTCTTGGTGAATGTCCCGGAACCGGCTCAGGATGACGAAGACGGTTTGGTGACGGATGACAAGGAGGTC
This sequence comes from Roridomyces roridus, assembly GCA_029378245.1. Taxonomy (NCBI): domain Eukaryota; kingdom Fungi; phylum Basidiomycota; class Agaricomycetes; order Agaricales; family Mycenaceae; genus Roridomyces; species Roridomyces roridus. Next base: position 104,910 of record JARKIF010000095.1, read on the forward strand.
TATCCGAACTTCTCGACGGTCTGGATCGAGCGCCCGGGTATGCTGTTCTGGGAGTGGTTGGCGCGGGAGGATGGGAGGGAGAGTCTTTTGGACCCGCCGCTACCTCGCGCGTTGCAAAGTATGGAGGAATGAAGCGGGTGGCAAAGAGGCTGGGCGCTTCCACTCGTTTTTTTCTCGAGATGCTGCCGTCGCCGCATGTCGTTCTCTTATATTTCTGGTGGAGCACATGATGCGCTCAAAACGTTCGTTAAACCCCAAGTTACACGAGCAGATGCATTCGGTCTCAGCTGGCAAAGCCTTTACTACCCGAAGCGATGGGTCGGCCATTGTACATTTTCAGGGCATTGATGCGCCTGCACAGCATCCGCCTTGCCATCATTCGCCTCCTTTCTTGCAGTCATGTCTCTGCAACCCGCCAGTCCACTTCGTCCGCCAGAACCTCTGCTACCCACACTAGATTCACGCAATCTCGTTGCCATCTTCCATCCGCTACAAAACACTCAAGGCTTCCGTATCCTCCGGTTCCCGGCATTCCCCATAAATCCAGACCCCGGTGCGCCTGTGGGCGTACCATTGGGCCTCGTTCTCGATGCATGTTTTATAGTTGCAAACAACAGACGGGGACAACTGCAATTGCTGGATGCGCCCCACCAGCACGTCGCTGACGAGAATTCCGACCCGGATGCACTGTTGGTTGCTGGGTACTACCAGTTCGTCGTCGTCGCTGACGGAGGGCATTTGGTTTACGACTACAACGTGTGCTCCTCGTTCGACGGCTGGGTACCACCGGCAGATATCCCCGTGCGTTGGAGAGGACAGGAAGCTCCTTTATCGCACTCTGGCCCAGCGATCAAAGCCTGTATCGTAACTGGCGCCACCTCGTGTCTAACGGAAAGCCGTCTTGTCCCCAGATCTGCAGTTCAGTGGGTACGTTCTCAAACTACCGTCCTTGAAGATCCTGGCTCACAGATTCGTACAGTCTGCCCACTATTACCTCTTGATCAAGACCTGCTACGGGGGCGATACCGCCGAGGACCTCGACTCTGCCCGCAACGTGATACCACTGCGCACCGATCTGCACCTTGCATGGAATCACGGGCTCTTCGTTTTCGTCCCGTACGCCGGACGTATCGTGCCTGTGGTTTTAGATGATACTACAGCTGGCCATGGGGAGCTGGCGTACAAGTATCATCTCAGAGACATCGCATTTCCTGATCGGGTCCTCCGTGGCTACCTTTTCGTCCGATTTGCATGGGATATCCTCAAGTTCCATGCTTCTGGGTTGCCCGATTTTGTGAAGATACGAATGCCACCGGCGACGCGGGTGGCTGATCTTAAGCGCTCGAATTTTGGCATGGATCGCGAAGGCGAGAAGGCAAAGAGGGTTGCCGGCTGGGCCAAGGGTGGGAATTGGAGCTGGAGCCATATTTCGGACGGCGAGTGAACTCGTATTTGATGTCTATGAAGCCGTTGATGAGGATTTGCGGGGTGGGTGGACACTTCAATTGATCTGAGCGACTACTCACGAACCCCTTCCAGAACAGCCATACCTCACCGTTGAGCTGGGGCGATATGCTGGGTACTCAAAGATCAAGTGTCTGGAGCTTGAGTACCGGAAGTTTCGGCAAGGAAGATGAAGATGAATGGTGACGGAAGACGAGGAGGCCTATCCTGACTTCTTGATGGTCTGCATCCAGTTCGGGTATGGTGGGTTGGCCAGGGAGGAAGAAAGGGAGGTCTTTTGGACCCGCTGCCAAGTACGGAGGGCTGAAGCGAGGTCGGAATCTGGCTATGAGGACAACGGATTCTCGCCCTCCTCCGCATCTTGTTCTTCCATTGGTATGGTGCCAGCCAATACGAGGCGCCCGATCCGATTCAAATCTCTGTTGACGTTGGATCCCTGGGGGCCGTAGCTATTATCCACTCTCCCGTCGCCCTTGGCATGACGTCGGCATTGATGCGCCTGCACAGCATCTCTGTCGCGCTCCCATTACATAATCCTCCTTTCTTTCACCACACTCAATGTCACTCATGTACCTGCTCCCCTGCACGATTTGCCCGAAACGCTCTCCGCCACCACGACTGGCTTCAGGCGGTCTCATTGCCGTCTGGCATCCATTGCAAAACGGCCAAGGCGCTCCCATGCTCGAACTCCCAGCGTTTCCCGGCAACCCAGACCCCGATGCCCCTGTGGGCGTATCAGTAGGCCTCGTACTCGATGCCTCTTCCATACTGGCGAAGAACAGACGCGGAGAACTGCAATTGTTGGCAGCGCCCCATGACCGCATCGCGGACGATTCCACAACGGATCAACTACTGTCTCCTGGGTACTATCAGTTCGTGGTTGTTGCCGAAGGAGGCGAGCTGGTTTACGACTGGGATATCTGCCCCTCTTTCGACGACTGGGTACCACCGGCAGACATACCTTTGCGCTGGAGAGGAGGAGAAGATGCCTGGACTCCACCTCGCCAGTATTGCATTTCTGACAGCGACTCGAGCGCGGCGGTGAAAGGAGAAGACGGGGCCTGTGTTGTCACCCGCTCCACTGTGGGTTTGCAGTCATGTCGCATGGTCCCGGAATCCGCATTGGATTGGGTGCGTTCTGAAATTATTGTCGTCTTGATTTTGGCTGACGGGTAGTGCAGTGGGAGGAAAATTGGGGTGCAATTAGAAAATACGGCGGTAATCCCACCACAGAATTCAATTCTCCCCGTAATATGATCGCAATGCGTTACGACCTGGACCAACAGAGCAGGGATACCGGTCTGTTTGTTTTCGCCCCATACGCCGGACGCATCGTGTCGGTCTTTTTGGTTGCCACCGGTGGAGAACTGGCATATCAGTATCATATGACAGAGGTTGAATTCCCCACACGAGTCCGCCGAGCCTACGTTTTCTTGCGCTTCGCATGGACTGTCCTCAAGTTCTATACTCCTGGGTTAGCCTGGGTCGTGAGGAACATAGGGATGCCAGTGAATCTCAAGCGCTCACATTCCGACACGGACCAAGCACGAGCTATCAAGAAGGCTAGAACGGACGACAGCGAGAGTGAGAATGGGAGCGGGAGGCAGGTGGACGATGAGGCTGTCCTTGCTCTACACGAGGCCATCGACGAAAACTTGCAGAGTGAGTGGCAACTCCAGTTCCAATGAGCGACCCACAAACCCCTTTCAGAGCAAGGGTACCTCACCGCTTATGATGCCAAACTCGGGCGATATGTTGGGTACTCGAAGATGGAGCGTCTGGAGCTTGATTACCGGCGTGCCCACCCGGAAGTTTCGGCAGTGAGCTCGACGTGCTTCTGGGAGGAGCCGGACCAGGAGTGCGTTGACTGATGTCCTATCTTTTTGTGTACGTTGTTTTCGTCTAATTCGGCTGCTTCAGCTCACCTTATTCAGATTCCCATACCGCTCTGACGCATGTGCTGTGGGATTACCTGGCGAGGAACGAGGGTGGGAGGGTCGTTGGGGTCCACCTTTCTTTGCGCGCGGTGCGAAGTACGAGAGCACAACGCTTTCTCCTTACCCGTTCTCTCGCATTGTCGCAGCCGTGGTATTTCGTGCTTTTACGGGTCTGGCGCAACTTAACAGAGCTCACGTTCCATCGATTCGCATGGGGCGTGAAGGAGACGCAAGCGGTCGGTGGTCGTTGTTCATGGACAAGGCCTTTGCGCTGGAAAGCGCAAGGCCGGGAGATCCATACGTGGGTGGCGCTCGACCCTTCCTACCTCTGTATAAATGAAGTCTCTTTAAGTAGCTCTTCTGTAGTACCTGCAATCTACACATTTTACAGCCTACACCTTGTCTTCTTTTCCTTCCACTTGAAATGTGCGCACGATTTGCGCACCCATCAAGGCCTCTATCTGCATCATCTGCAGCCCGAACGAGGTACATGATTTAGCTGATGGCTACCCAACTCTTGCCTCATAACTTGACCTCTTCGGGGTGTCGTACGTCAAATTTGGAACAATACAGAGAAGATTAGCATGGCCCCTGCACAAGGATGACACGCTGTTTCAGAGTGGTAGACCTTCGGGTCCCAATATTTATGCTGCATTTTTCATTTTTGAAGCTACGAGACAATGCCTTGGATTGCCTCCTCGATTGCTCCTCGACGAAGATCCTCTCTATGTTTACAAATAAACTTGTTTACATTCACCCTTACTACGTTTGTACAACCGCTCTCTACGCCCTCGGCTGGCTCACGTCCGGATACACGTCAAACCTCCGCTGCTCAGTCACTGGAATCCCAGCGCGAGCACTGTGCATCAGCTCGGGGTCAACATCCGCGAAGATGATATCCTCCCCCTCCTCAGCCTCGACCAAAACTTTGCCCCTACGTTTGAGTTAGCATACACGTCGGTTACAGCGAGGGAAAACGACCAACATTGGGTCCACGACCATTGAATGACCCCACTAGGCAGTCCAGTTAGTTAGAGAGCACGACGCCTCAATGGATACGTACTGCATGATAACCTGCAGTCATATCTCGAGCCGGACTGCACATGGCCATGAACACTTGATTGTCCACAGCGCTAGAATGCTTCGTGAGCCTAGTCCTTGCTGCACAGAGCGACCCGCTCACCGTGAGCGTTGGAGCAGCTCCCAGTGGAGCGGCCCCGTCGTCGTGTTAAAGGCGCCGGGGTAGATGAGGACTTGGGCTCCTGTACTCGTGTCAATTTGCGATTCCAGATAGAGGCAAATGAAGGACCTTGGCGGGCAGCAATCATGGCAAGCTCGGGGAAGCGCACGTCGTAGCAGATCCCGAGACCAATGCGGGCGAATTCTGAAGCTTGTGAGTCTTGCATAGTCCAGTGCATGGAAGTCGTACCCGTATCAAAGAAGTTGGTGGTAGATCCGCCGGTCAGGGTCTCGCTTTCCTGGAATACAGTCAGCACGTAGACCTTCTCTTTCCAAGTCCGCACCTTGAACTTGATCTTCCCGGGAATATCGATATCGAATAGATGGACTTTGCGGTGGATTGCGACGAGGTCACCTGGTTCGGGTGAATACGCCGATAGAACAACCGTGGAAGCTCGTACCATCCGGGTTGTACACCGTGCAGGTGTTGTAGACTTTATCGTCCACGTCGCGCTCTGGGATGGTGCCTGTGGAAAAGCAGTTTCGGAACGCTGATCTCGTGTAGGTTTAACAGGACCGCCCTCCGATGAGCCATGTCTTTGTCTCTTTCGCGACATCGGAGAGCATCTTGACGCCTGGATTGTCATGGTTAGCTCGAGGAATGACTCTTGCTTGTGGGAACGCACTTTCACTCTGAGTTTCGGCGACGTTGTATGGTTTGCCCGTGAAGCCGATCTTCTCCGCGTAAACAGGGAAGTGTACATGGCCGTAGGGAGAGTTGAAGCATTCCTGAAGCCTCCGGTAAGTCTCAGACGAGACAGTGCTGGTAAGAGTGGCAGACAGGCAAGACGATCAAGTCAGGTTTCTTGGCGTTTGCAGCAGCTCGTAAGACCATTTCCCGGGCATGCTTGATGTTGTCGGTCTTGTTGGCAGTAACACTCCCCAGTTGAATGAGGGCCAGGCGGAAGGGCTTGAAGCTCGGGGACATGGTGGTGCTGGTCAAGAGAGATTTCGATGCCTTACCCGTTTGATCGCTTCCGTTTTGGGCCAAACGCGACTCGCGTCCTGCCACCACCACAGACCACAGACTACGCCTCTCTCTTGAATGAATCAAGGCCAACCTCTCGATGCGGCTCCACCCGCTGCGCCAGCCGCGTCGCAGAGGCGGAATCCCAGACCACCCAGAAAGACGAATGCAGAAAGGGCTGCGACGGAGCAAGAGCACCTGAACCTCGTCATGACTGCTGCACACACTACGATCCGCATACTAGTCCAGAACAACTGCTACGCTGCCGTCTTTGGCAGTCTCGCGTGCAACCTCTACGGTAATAGTCGTTGTCCAAAGGTGAGGGCCATCCCAATTTCTCTACCTCGCCTCCACTCACCTATAGTCGGTCGAAGGATGCAGACATTCTCGTCTTCCCACCCGCAGGCGTCACCACCGATGCAGAAGCCATCAAGCGTCTGCTCGTTGCCACTGCCCCGCGCCAATTCTACCTCAAGAACGCTCGCGACCCCGCTGCTACCTACCGCATTCTCTGGTTCCACCTCCCTCCACGCCGTCGCGAAACCAAAGTCGACATCCTCATCCCCGGAACGAGTGGCATGTCCCTCCCAGTCATCCCAGTCCCTCGCATCCGCTGGGCAAGCGGCGTCCCTCTCGCCCCTTTCCCATTCATCCTCCTCCACAAACTGAAAGGCTGGGCCGACCACCGCGATGCACCCGAGACTTTTAAACGCGCGAGGCAGGCTACGGATGCAGCGGATGTGAGGAGGTTGCTCGAGATCACCACCGAGACTCGCGTGCTCGAGATGTTGGCAGAGTGGTGGAAGGACCAGGAGCTGTTTGATGAAGCGTTGCAGACCGACTCGGTCGACCGTGTGCGGCAGTATTGTTTGGAGTTTCCAGGTCGTGCGCCACGATGGCGGGCATTGGGATTTGACGTGCCCGAGTTGACGCCACCGGCCGCCACCCAGTAATTTTCTTGAATCCTCTTCTTGTTGTACACCGGGACATTTGTATCTTAGGGAGGTCATAGATAGTGTTGTACATGTATAAACCGTAGTAATATACCATATTTCAAGCTTCTTCAGCCGTCTTTTCAGTCTTGTCGCGCAACCCTTGCACATCCTTTTCGTGCCTCCGCTCCATCAAGTGCGGCGTCCATCCAGCCGAATTCCATGGCTTCACGTCCGAGCGGTACATTTCGTCCACCTATTCGTACCTCAGCATCGTGACAAAACGGAAAAGAACACACAAACCTCTTCCAAACTAAGCCCCTTAGTCTCCGGGATACACAGCCAGACATATCCGTACCCTGTCCGAAACTCAGCAAGACGCTCCAGTACACCATCTCATTCACGCACCAAACACCAGCATCCCGAAGAAGATGAGCAGAATGAGCGGCCCAATGTCGTTGGCGATCCGGGGAGCAAAGAACCCAAGTAAAAAGTTCCAGAGCCAATTCGTAGCGCTGCCCAAGGCGATGGCTTTGGGCCGGACGCGGAGTGGAAAGGATTCGCCTAAGTATACCCACCTGAATCGCATTCAGAATCAGAAACGCTGAAGGAGTGGGTGGCTTACGGCGTAGGTCCCCAGAAAATGGAGAACGACAGGACGTGCAGCACCGCGAACGCAATGAGGACGTCGCCTCCCGCCTTGTTTCTCTGAGTGAGCAACTCTTTGGCGGTGCCAGTCTGAAAGATCGTCAGAGATGCCTGACAGTGGGTAATTCACTGACAGGCGCCAGGGTAAAGTGGCCAACAAGCCCGGCCTGAAGAAGATATCGGATTACTTCTAATGAGGAGTGGATGGACATACTATAATCGCGCAGGTGGCTTCCAGAATTGCTCCAGTAAGGAGAGAGCGACGTCTGCCCCATGTCTTGCTCAAATGAGCGGCCTCCTACGTCCAATATTCCCATAACTCACTTCAATCAAGACCTAGCATTCATCAGACACGGGGACATTCGATTAAAAACGAGACCTACCAGAGCAGGAATAGTACCCGCAACGGAAACCGCGCCGAGGATCGTCTGGATGACATACGGAGACAATCTACAGGACAGTCAGCCAACGCATCCGGACTCGCAGAGGACGTACTGTGTGCCCGCACTCTTGAAGAACGTATCACCATAATAATCTGCGCCAAATTCAGACGTATGTTCCCGCATCCAGAAAGGAAATACGCACAATAGAAATTCTGCCCATTGAGCTGCTGTATGAACTGCAGCATCATCCCATTAGCCGTCCGCTTCCATAACCCATTCCGGGCAGAGAAACATTCAAGCCAAGTAGCTTTACCACCCGCGTTCTCCTCGTTGATGGCGTACTGCAGCTCCTCGACGGTCTCGATCACCACGGGGTCGTCGATGGGCACCCCAGCGAGCTCAGCAACGACGCGGGTGGCTTCTTCCGTTTTGCCGGTTCCAAGAAGATGACGGCTGTTAACAAGTTAAGCCGAGGAATTGGAAGTAATAGAGACGGACGGTGACTCTGGGAGGAAGAAGATGCCCGAGAGCAAGGCCAGACCCCAAACCAACTGGAGCCCCACAGGAACACGCCAAGACGCAGAGTTGGGCACGGCGTGGGTTGCGAGATCGAGCACGTAGCTCAGGAAGATGCTGGAGAGGAAATTAGTTAATTTTCGATTGTGGACCGGGTCGCATACCCAATGATGATTTGAAGCTGATAGAGCACGAGAAGCGTCCCTCGCAGCGCCTTCGGGGCCGTCTCTCCGTTGTAGAGACTATTGACAGTGTGAGCTGATCTGCCGCGAGAATGTAATAAAGACGAACGGGACGATAGCTAGCCATCAAATCAGCGCAGGGTCAAATTGAAAAGTGCAGGCAAATTTACCAGACAAAGCGCCGACACCAAGCCCGGCTATGAAGCGGCCCATAGTAAACTGCACGAGGGAGCGCACGGTCGCCGTTTGGATAGCAACGCCAATGGTGAAGATGGCACTCCAGATCAAGAGCGACCCGCGTCTGCCAGCACGATCACTCGTAAAGGCTTGACCCAAAGCGCCACTAAGCCTGGGGTCAGAGGACGCCTGGAGCTGACAATGCGGGCCTACACAAATGTACTAAGGGAAGCGTTAAACATCGTCGAAAAGGCAAGCTGAGTAACGTACCCAGCAGACAAGAGTGACACGATAATGGATTGGCGGGAGCTGGACAAGAACATCTGTCCGTCCGAGCCCATTTGGCCGAAACGGTCGATGAAATCCGGCATGATGAGACATCCCTGGAGGCGGAGGTGAGGAACGAGGCTCGAGCATTGGACTCGCCAGGACTTACTGAAATGACTCCAATGTCATAGCTGGCGTAGATATCAGCACTCGACCTGAGCCCAGTACTCCAAGGCGCACCCAAATAAAAAGCCTGGACATTGCGTTCTACAAGGCCGTCAGAGAATGCGAGGCAACAGCTGGCAGGACGGACGTACGGTTTCAAGCGTCAACTGGCCTGTGCACGCTCACCTCCTACTCCAAAGTCAGTCAAGCGACGACAAAATGCAAGGAAACAAACCAAAAGCGATGAATGTAGCAAGCAAAATGGCTCTTCTGTTCGTCGGCACTGCTCTTATAGATATGCCACCGGCTGGAAGTGCTCCTGCCATCGTTGGTGAAGTAGAGACGTTGAGGGAAAGAGAGGAGCTCGTGGGGACCAGTGGGAATGAACGAGTTCAGCTCCCTCGGATGACACAAATTCCGTGGTGGAAGGCAAGTATTTCGAGGAAGAACATCGCACGCGTCCGCAGAGCCGACAAAAAGGCGGCTTCGGAATGTCGGGCATTCATTCAGAGCTCAGATACGCAGAAGCGAGCGTCCCAAGCTCGTTTCCACTGCGAATACAATGACGTGGGTGGGGTCTCAAAAATGCGTTCCGACAACGAAGGGGATAGGACTCGGAGAAGCGGCATTGACCAAGGAGATCGCAAAACATGTCCTTGTGGCCGGACAGCAAGAGTTGACGGAAAAGAGCGTGCCAATTCAAGTGGGTGGACGAGGGGTGGACGAGGGCAAAACACTTCGTGGATTCCGAGGTTTCGGACGGGCCGAAGATGGTTCCGGAACCTGATTGATAGGTCTCGCTCCAGCCGAAACCGGCATAAATTACCATATATGGCAATTTCAATCAGGTTTCTGCCAGCTGCATGCAAAATCGTAGGCCATCAGGAATCCGACAGCTGTGGAGCTCGGGAGAGCTCGGGTGGTGCCGCCACGAGCTGCCACGAGCTCCAACACTACTCGGAGCTGCACGGCACACCTGGCAAGCGGAATTAGAGTGGGTTTGGAGCAAGCCGGACCTTCCAGCTCCACAGCTGTCGCGTTTTTGATGGCCTAGGATTTTGCATTTAGCGGGCAAAGCCGAAACCTCATCACTGGTTTCGGAACCATCTTTGGGCCGGCCGACACCCGGCAATCGCCCATGTGAAAGGCGATTCCGATTCGCTCGATTCGGACTCGAGGCTGTGCGAAGGTGCGTGAGTGGGGCACGTGATGCTGTTCAACTCATTGTTGAACTTCATGTCCGTGGACCACTGCATTTTCAGATTCCAACAATTTGGTTTGGTCTTCTGCCGACTATTGCGTCGCTCATAAAATACTCTACTGTCCAACAATGCGAAGTTCAACGTTCGAAAGGCAAATTCAACGCCGACTGCCAATAGACCGACACGCAGTAAGTAGTATCTGCCTAGATCTTGTTGCCGGAGGGGCGGGTTCCCTGGCCAGCTTCACGATGAGGGTCCGTCACCCCAAGTCTTCAACATATCGTCTAAGGACCAAGACATTGACCACATCCCCAACGGACTCTGTGGCTTGGATCTCGACTTAGCTTGAAGGCAGACACGACTAGAAGAACCCGGTCGACGTTGCCGATATCATGACACACTCAGACTGTGAGTCCGTCGATAAGCGTCGATTTCTTCTTTTGCCATGGACGCCAGGAGCAAGAAATCAAATGACATCAGCAAATTGGCAAAGCCAACAGTAATCAACAAAACCACCTTGTCCTGGACTATCACCATGTTTCAAGTGGAAATCCACTCTTTCGACGACTACACCTTGCCCAAGTCGATATCCGACATATATCAACTGCTAGAGCACGCCCAACCCGAAGACGAGTTGAACCTCCCGGGGGATATCTACGAATTGGCCTCACACACCGGCTGGAGCAGTCAACTCGGCTCTGCGCTGTGAATCTCCAACTTGACCTTTTGTGCAAGGTTTCATCAAGATTTTGGGCTCCATTTCTTCGAGCGATAGAATTAATCTGTGCGTTTTGACTTGGATTTCTGTCATGGGCTCAATTGTACTTTTAGATCTCATAAACCATTTGTTCGAGCATGTAACACGCAGCTCAAGGACGAGCTCGACGGAGTTACAGAGTTGATGGCTCGCTACGTCGTGCAAGACTTTGTCCAAGGCTCTTCCGAGTCTCAGGACGTACACGGCGAACCAATTGAAGCTGCAAGTCCTTCGGACGACGCTTCCGACGAGACTTCAGAAGACGATACTTCTTCCTCTGATTCTCAGCCATCCAAGTCATCCATCGATGTTTCGCTAGAAGGACATGTGCTACCTGGTAAAGGGAAGCATACAAACGCGGTTGTTCCGCTCCTTTGTCTTGCAGATGGTCAGAACATCTTGGATCTCATGATAAGCCTCGCTTGCCAACGTTTTGTCTGGGGAATCTCCGAGCCAGCGATCGGCTTTGCTCTATCTTCCTCTGCCCCAGTTATGGAACTCGTAGTCTCATGGTTGGATCCGTCGACGGTAAGGGTTACCAATCTGCACATTTATCTATGTAATTCACCGTAACGTTCAGCGCATTCTTCACATAACTCACGACATCGGCCGTCCCACAATTGGCTCCTTTGATTTCACGGCTCTTCCCTCCATCCTCCGCTTTTCCAAATTTGTTCTCGGGCTTTCGCCGAGTATTGCCAGTATTGTGCAAGCTGCTTCCCGGTCTTGCGAGAAGAACAAGCTCAATTGGAGAGCAGACGGTCCACAATTCGATGGAGATCTGACTAGCACGGAACGGGTGACTCGATGGGTCTACGACATTCAAAATGAGCCGCACACGGATGAAGTACTGGAGTGCCATCCGTCCTCGGATTCGGCTGCGTAACCACTTCAATTTTACGCCATGTCTTCTTCCCTCACTATTTCTTCTCAGTCCCACCCCGATCCTTGGCGAAGAGGCCACCAATGGCCTCCACTTCAGAGTCTCGACCGAATCGAGTGTCAGTGAGAGCATCGGACCAGATCCTCAGAGCCAAGATGAAAATTCGGTCTCTGATCCAGCCGAAGCTCTAGCACGCCGTTCATGCGAACTCCCGTGCGTTTTCTTTTCACGCTGAAGGAGTCGTCATCTTTGACTCCGCCTTATAAAGGCCCCCACCACCCCTCGACGACGATGCGCCGCCCAGTCCTTTGCTCTCGACCGGCGTTCTCGCTCTATTTTTCTCTTTGAGCATCCTGTGAAAAGGTTCAAAGAGGAAGCGGAGGAAATCAACGACAAGATGAAGTCGTACACCACGATGGCTTCTTTCGCATGGTTCCCGCCTTCGGTTCAGGTTCGTAATCCTTGCTCCGCAGATATCTCTTTTTTGAATGGACCCAAGGATCCATTACCGAACCTCGTCGACGCGCCGCTTCCTCAGAAGAGTGCTTTGCTTCAAGTGGCTCAACAGTCTCAGTCGCTGCTCGAGCCAGAGCATGAAAATATCGTTCGCCGGCAGATATTTCTTCTCTTCTACGCGTCGGCGCCTGCCGAGACTCGAGTTTACGAGGATGACAATCGTAATGAATGGAATGCTCTTCTTCTCGGTTTCTACACCCAGAAGGAAGAAATTGTCTCACCAACTGTTCGGTGCGTGGCTGTTTCCTTGCACGGACCAATGCAAGACCAATGATAACATTCTGCGGCAGTTTTGAACAAACCGTCCCTTTCAGTAAAAACATATTGGCCGAAGAGACCGATCCAGACGAGCTCTCGGCTGTTTTGGGGCGAGAAGTCTATTCGAACATCAAATTCTGCCTCGCGAGTACAATGACCGTTGAAGCATTCGACGTTTGGTCGGATGTGTACAGGGATGCGGGTAAAGCTCACGATCAGGCATATTATCTGCTGCGCTCGTATATGGACTATTGCAGCTCCCCCAAGCAACGACGAAAACTCCAACTAGATATTCGGTGCCGTTCTTGTCTGGAACACTAACACGGAATGTGCGACGCCATCTGCTTTTTCACCGTCCTCGTACCTCCTTCGATCCAGTCGGCTGAACTGAATACAATTCTCTAACAGACTCGAAGATGGATCCCAAAAGCAAGCAAGTTCTGTTTCCACATTTCATTGTCGTGCACAAGAAACCAGACGATACGGATACGCAAGCCAAGGCTATGAATCGCGGACGGGCGCACCTGATTTCCTTGATTGCCTTCTATGCTGCTCTTGGAATCGTAGATCGCTCGTTTTATGCCTTTGTTACCAGTGGTCCCAAGGGTATACTGCTCATGGGCTGGAAGTCAACCCAGTTTGAGGTACACTTGAAATATATTTGCAGGTTCACATCTCATAATTCCACAACTCGCAGCGCACCTACGTATTCGAAAAGAATATCATCAACGTTGACATTCGTCAACCGAGTGAGGCGTATCGGTTTGCGGTCTTCTTGCTACGTCTTCGAGAAGAGCAAGCGGATTTGATGAGACGAGTGCAGAGTGCGCTTGAGGCTGGGGCGCATACACGGTCAGAGTTCCTTGGCTGGCGGGCTCGGAAGGAGGCAGACGCATAAAACTGGACATTCAATGACAATAGCTTTTGGTTGAAATTTCAGGGTGCATCACATTTGTTCGCTTCTGAATGGGTATCGACTCGAATTTCGTTCCTTCAACTCAGAGCCCCAGAAACCAAGTGAATGCCGTCCTTTCGGACTGAACCTAAATACAGAATACATAAAATATATACACCATGCTCAACTCCTCGGCTGATGATACGCAAAAAACCCTATCGTAACCACACAAACCGAAATACTCCACACAAACCCACCAATCCAAACACCCCCAGCCGAATCCCTCAGCTCCGCATCCGTCTTGAACACCGGAGCCCAACCAACGTGCATTTCCATAGACAACCCGTTGGTTTGACACCAGCAGTTCTGGAACGCGCCAATGTCCTCGAGCACGGTGGACGCGATGATCCAACCGGCGTTGCAGATAGCCAGTCCTTTGCCGGAGAGCCGGAGGAGGACTGCGAACGCGCCGAGCGTGAAAGATACAGGTTTGGAAGGGTCCTGCTCGAGGCGATGCATGTACGTGTGCGAAGCGAGGTGTGCGAGGACGAGGAGGATCCACGAGACGGTTGCTGCGACACTGTAGAGGAGGTAGCTGCCTGAACGGCAGCCCAGACCCACTGGAGTTGTTAAGTATGCCACGAAAATCGCGGCGCCTGCTGTTCCCCATTGGAGGAATAAACCGATAAAGGCGGCGCCGAGCATATGGTGGATCGTCGTGGCGGAGATATCTTTCCGCCCTTCGAACGCAACCAAATCTTGTTGGGGCGCGAGGTCGCAGATTGCGGCGGCCTCTTCGGGGGTCAACGGGATCGGCGCGTTGCGCTGGAACTTGCTGAGCGCAGAGTCGAAACCACTATGTACATGTTTGGTGAATGCAGACCAGGTGAAGATGCGAGCGTAGTTGAAAATGGGTCCCTCCCTCCTTTCATCGCCGCGAATGTCGAAGCCCCACCACGTCGGAGCGGGAACAGGCTGTGAATGGGAGGGGTTGTGGTCTTTTTCAACTGCCAATTGGGCACTATCCGCCGAAGTTGACTGGTCGACCCTTGGGGTTTGGGCAGACGCAAATATAAATCTGCATCCGGACACAAGCCTGTTTGGTGCACGAAATCGTCGCGGTCGCGCGCTGGGATGACCTTGTTGTCGGTCAAGGCCTCTTTGATACAACCAGCCTTGTCCTGCGATCCGACTTGAAACATAACTACGAATTTATGAGTACCAAAAGAGGATGCGAGAATGGAGCATACCCGTAGACAACGGGGAACCTGTGCAATTGTTAGGAAGCGGAAACAAGCAAGTTGAAACGTACATCCAAGTCCACAGTGTGCTCGATGCAAACTGATTACCGACTTCAGGGCTGCCCAACGAATCGTGGACGGCCCCAATGAAAGAAAACAAATAAGCCAAGGCCGCCATGAGAACTAAAAGATTAGTCGAGTGTAAACAACGAAAATTTGTCTCACCTTGCGCTAGAAACGAATACGTGAACCCACGACGAGTGTTTTTAAGATCTTTGTGAGCAATTTTCCAAAAGTTCTTGCGATCTCGGTCGTTGATGATGAGCAGGCTAGCGAGCTCGCCATCTCGCTGATTCGCACGCATCGGACACTGCTGAACCTCAACGAGGATAAAGCAGCTTGGGTCGAGCCTGTCTTGAATGTATCCGTACGTATCTTGACGTGTGTTCTTCAGCGCCCTTTCTTTGAGGTGTCGGAATTTACGGAAGGTGAACCATCGGTTGAAGGCCGTCAGAGCGAGCGAGTATGTAGCCAACACGGGGCTTCCGACGGCCAGACAGCCGCTGAGCAAGTTCATCCAGCCCTTGGCTTCGAAGGGCAGTTGGGCGATAAGGGCTAGCCATGGTAGCAACCACGTAGTCATGATAACCGCCGAGGTGGTGAAATCGACACTCTAAGCCAAGTCAGGCCAAGAAATCCCTCCAAAGTAGGAACTCACCTGCTTTATCACATTATTTCCACAGGTTTCATACACACTTGAGCTGTGATACCCCAAACGTCGCTCGTGATGTTGGCGCCCGCAGGACAGGTGGCAGAGTTGCCAGAGAGATCGACGAGCCCGGAGGAACTGCAATTGAACTTGGCTGCGCAGGCAGTCTGCCAGTCTGGCACGAGCGTCGTACCGAGGGAGTTGCCCATGAGTCGAGAGGATTGAAGCCGAGAATGACCTGGTTTATATTGGCCAAAGATAGTAACAATGGCTGTAAAGCGTCTATCTCTCAAATGCTGGAAAGCTGTTGTGATTGCCGCTCCCAGCTACAAACCCGAGAAGACCATCCACTGGGAAGTAAACCCGTTACCCGCCCGATTCAGACTGGAAGATAGTGGCGCACAATTCCCGGATTCTGTTACATGTACCGAAGTCATCCCGATCAGAATGCCAAGAACAGAGCTGGGATTCCCGAAAGCGAAACTCTGGAGACTACTGTGACTACAGGTGGGGAATATAAATCCTCCAATCTACGTCCCTGAATGCAGATGATGGAAGAAATCGTAACTCGGCAAAGGGAAGTGTGATAGAAACAAGCGTGCAATGATGTATGTAAAAAGAAGAGGAAGGAGGAAGAAATTGGGGCAATTGTGTATCCTAATAGGTCTCTCAGATTTGAAGATAAAGCAGGGGATCATACAGAGGAAGGTCCAAGGTATGTGGAGAACCACCACGGAGGACACCCCCCAGAGCACTCGTTCCGCGCTTGTGGGGAAGACATCTTGCCCCAGTGCGGCCCAGTGTATACAAGCGAAAACTGTCCCACTGAGAGGTGGCATCCAGACACCAAGGTGGTCAATCAAGCCGGGAATCGGAGAGGACCAGAAATCGGGGACCGAGGTAAGCCCCTCTTGATTGAAGTCATCATCGCCCTCCTGATGTCCGAAAAGGACCATGGCGGAATGAATAGGGAATTTTTGTGGCGGGGGAGTT